>JAUTBV010044777.1:0-20587 GCA_032361325.1 Lepetodrilus fucensis
TCTGAACTCGCATGTGTTCTCTCGTTATAACGCTAAACGTGATGTAGTTCGAATATAAATTGCGATCGAAATATGCTTTCGAAATATATTTTTTTTCTTCTTTTAATTTTTTTTTTATTATTCTCCATTGTCATAAATGCTTTTGTTGCAGGTCATGTAAGAATATCAGATTTAGGGCTGGCTGTAGAAATACCCTCGGGAGAGTCTATACGTGGCCGAGTTGGAACTGTTGGTTATATGGGTACGTACTGATTGTTGGGTTGTTTTGATGGGTATTAATTGTTCTATCTGCCATCACTCGTCTCAGAGGTCATCTTATAGGGGTGAAATATTCCCACTTTGAGGTAAAGCACTAATTTAACGAGAGTATATCTGTTGTCTTGTTTATTTCAGCTCCAGAAGTTGTGAAGAACGAGCGGTACTCCTTCAGTCCGGACTGGTGGGGTCTGGGCTGCATTATATACGAGATGTTGGAAGGAAAAGTAAGTAGTAGCAACTCCCTCTCACACTTCTAGATTTAAATTGATTCACCAAGATTATTCAGTATTCATTTAGGAAGTAGTGTTATTTGTATGATCGTGCAGATCTTTAATGAGAAACAATTTTATTTTTCAGGCTCCATTTCGAGCGCGGAAAGAGAAAGTGAAGCGAGACGAAGTCGACCGGAGGGTGAAGGAAGACACAGAAACCTACTCTGCCAAGTTCTCCGACGACTGCCAGTCTGTCTGTCGGGCGGTGAGTGGACACATGAACCTATGTTTAGATATAGAACGGAGTATCTTCTGACGTGCATTATGTTCAATTTATTAAGCTATGACACATTCTCTGTGTCTTCATGTTTAGCAAGGCAATGGCTTCTTTATCCTAACAATAATTCACTTACACACCCACTTATTACTTAGAAGGACTCGTACACATATGTGATTTTACCTATGCCTATTTTATTATTAGTTATATGTAAATCACCAGTAGGATCATCAGTTCTTTTGATTTGAATTTGGTGTTTATTAAACAAAAAAAATTTAAATGCATCTCTTACGATCCCACATACGTTCATGATGTGATGTTTCCGATCTTGCAGCTTCTACAGAAGAACCCGATAGGGCGACTTGGGTGCAACTCTGAGGGTGCCAATGGTATCAAGGCTCACTCGTTCTTCAAAAATATCAACTTCAGGAGGTTGGAAGCTGGCATGTGTGAGCCACCATTCGTTCCTGACGTGAGTACAGTTCAGAGACTCCCCCTTGGAAGAAGGCACTGTAGAATGTATCGTTAGTTTAACAAGGCTTTCAGTAAAATATGTTGAATCATTGAACAAAATATACAATGTACATGAATTGAAAATTGCAGGGAAATACATTCATGTCCCTTGAAGCAGTATTGTATTATTAATTTAACGTCACTTATTGGTGAAATATTCCTGCTGCGACGTAAAGCACTAGTTCATTCATTCATTAATTTAACACATCTTTCAATAAAAATAAAAATTATTAATATTTCCATAAAATATTAAATTGTCGATGACAAGTAATTATGTATTAATTTAACACATCTTTCAGTCAGATTTGTTGAATCATTTAAAAAACAACAACGTTTAATCGCTGAAAAGCTGCTATGACGAGCAATTATATTGCACAAAAGCAGAATGTTAGTGAAAGAATCTAGAAAGTGACACTAAACCCCAATCGGAAAAAAAATTAAAAATAAAATAAAGAAGAGCTAATTCCTATTGATATTGACTGTGGACGTCCGTGTGTTTCAGCCGAGAGCGGTGTACTGCAAGGATGTGCTGGACATAGAGCAGTTCTCCACGGTCAAGGGAGTTAACCTGGATGCCAGCGACGACACCTTCTACAGCAAGTTTAACACCGGCAGCGTCTCCATTCCCTGGCAGACAGAGGTGACACGGCCACATTGATAATATCCCGTTGCAATACTTTTTCAGGGATCAAAATTAACACTAGTCCACTGGCCCCGGGTTATTTCTCCTAATGCTAAAGGTATCCTAAGGACTAGTAGAAATTCATAACATTTGTTATTTGTATCACTATTCAGGCTAGTAAGTTTTAATGTTAGTTTCTATCCCTGTTTTTATATCGGTCACTTGGTGTTCTTTATTTCAAGTCGTGTGTAGGTGAAATATTCCCGCTGCAACGTAAAGAACTAATTAAATTAATGAATTATGTCCTTGGGCCGTCAGTACCAGCTAGTGCTCGCAGGTGTACTGCAACATTCAGCGCTATGGATGTTGCAGGTTTCCTCATGCCCTAAACAGATGAGCAGTGATATAAGTTGAAGAATCTTGAAAGCAGCTCCAATTCAAAATAATAAATTATAAATTTAATCGAATCATTAAAAATATTGATATTTTCATTTCCATCTTGTTGAATTAGTAGTTTAACTCTCCACTCTAGAGACAACCAGAGATACCCTAAAGAGCAGTGACTGTTCCTAATCCAGCAGGCAGAGGGTTAATGTCATAATATCGTTTTTTACTTTGTTTTTAAGAATTTACTAATAACCTCTGATTTTGTTTTTTCTCTTCAGATGATCGAGACGGAATGCTTCAAGGAACTGAATCAGTTTGCAATTGACGGTGGCCCCAGCCCAGACCTTATAGAGGATATGCCACCTCCCCCTCCCCCACGGGGATTCTTTGATAGGTTATTTCACAGAAGACGAGTAAGTTCACGTTTTTAGTTTACGGTTATTCTATCCTCTGCAACCAGGCAAATGGAAAACTAGAAGCGATTTTCGTGATAATAATGTATTTTCTTAAATATGTGCACAATGTCGGATATCGAGGCTGCAAATTCCTAGACATGTTATTTTTATTCACAATATGGGTGAAATATTCGCATAGCGATTACGAAGCATTGTGACATAATAGTTAAATTTCCTCAAATTTGATTGGTCGAAATGGGTTGAAAAATGTGGGTTAATCGCCGTTGGTGTTTAATGAAATTCCCACCTGATTAATCACGATAATCTCACGGAAAATTTACAATAGGAACCGTTTATCTCCCAATTAAATCAATCATTAAAGTGTTAACTTTTTTTCTTCTTTTGCGTCTTCCAGAACAGAGACCACCATTCTTAAGGCAATGCTATTGGTACAGCCCAAGGCATCTTAGCATGGAAAACTTAGGAAGAGTGTGTTGTCCATCCTTGTGATTGAAAAACTGGAGATAACTTGCGTGGATGAAGAGCACGGCAGTGGGCATATTTTTGTGAACAAGCAACGATGGTCCTTTTTTGTATTGTGTGTCGTCCAGATGCTGCTCAGCCAGTCCGCTGGCAGTATGTCACGCTAGCTCTCTACTCTTAACCACTGCAGGGCAATAGGTCTGATTTATTCTTGCCTCTATAGGGTTCAACAACAACATTGAACACTCTCCTGAGTGAAGAACGTAACTGTTATATATATATATATATGTATATGCATCCGCTTGCCAAATGACCTATTGAGTGAGGTCTGGATCGTAGTAGGCCTTTAAGAATCACCGTGACCAAGACCGCCGGAACTGTTGGCGACAGGCAAATTGCACCAGGTTCGTGCACAGGCGTCGTCTTTTAAAGGTCCACGGCTTCACTCTCGGAGTTCGCTCAGCTACCGATGCTCACCCTGCGTGGCGAACAGAACGAGGTCTGTCGTCTTGTGCAGCTTTGGTGGGCTTCTTGCCTCTATGTCTTTTTCTCTTGTGTCGTCGGTGTCGTCATTGCTGTTGTTATTGTCTTCTCCCATCTTCTCACCGTCTGTGTCGGACCATTACTGCATTGCTACCTCAGTCGAGTTCGCCGCGAAACAACTGCAAGAGATTTGAACAGCATCCACGCCAACGTTATCTCCACAGATGTCCACGGATGTCCACGACCACGAAAAATAAATAAACAACAACACACATCTCTTTCTCTCTCTTCCAAGGCAAATAATACAAGGACGGGCTGAATCCATGCTCAACAGTATTATATATACCAATTCCAAGGCAGGATGTTACTCTGGATTATCTCCCCTGGCTCAGGGTAGGTTGTCTCCCTTGCTCAAGGGCCTTGCTGTGTTCTGCAGTGTAGGCTGGTGTCCTACTGAAGCATAATATTAACATTTATCGTGTACTAGAATGACTACAGCTACTGTACAAAGCGTTGTTATAATCTACATTCATTCATTTGCTCCTCGATGGAGACGTTATATATATGTGTGTGCGTCATTCTGGTGTACGTGTGCGAGAGAAAGTGCATGTTGTGTGTCTGAGCGGGACACTGTTTCTGCAGGATCACTGGATATTAAATATGATCAAAAGTGCTGTTCCCAAAGCACAGCTGTTCACTGTGCTGTTCTTAATAACATTTTTTTTTTGTATAATGTAACTTATAAAATGTGATGTATGTGTTGGAAAATGTAATGTGAGTAAGGTGAAATTCATCAGTTATTAACTAATCAATGTAAAACAAATCTTCGATTTTTTTCTCATTTCGGTGAATCATCATGCGGTTAATTTTTATTTTGTATTATCAGTATCAATTCAATCATGGATAAATTGATGTTTCAAGATGTTTTGTTACATGATTTTCAATGTCTAGGGCGATGGCTAGCTGCATACTATTTAATGGAGTTGAAAGTAAAGCCCAATCTGCCCTTTTCTTTTTGTTGATAATGTTGCGAGTGGTAAGAGTTAGATCTGAGATAATGTTGATTCTAGCCATGACTTTCCCAGTGAAGGCTGTATTTATTTGCTCATCTAAGTCGCATCCGTGGTGCTAAGTAACTTTCAGCTTTACCTAAGCAGAAATCTTGAACAACCACTTGAACGCTTTTATCTAGGAATATATTCTTGTAATTTCTCTCAAATTTCAATTCATTATGATCATGTTGATGTCATGCTACTTTATATGGGTCAGCATCTTCTGTCATGAAATTGTGTTATATCTGGAACTTATATGGCACTTAATATGGCACTTATTTGCAGTTAAAAAGTAAAGGATTAGTAAGAACCGCTCGTAGGAAACCTGAATTGGTGTGAAAAAATATAATTCCATTATATATATTGATTTAAAACGTGACCTGTATTATGTAAATCAAAGATGTATACCAGTACATGTGTTTAAGATTAATAATCTTATCTTAACACATATCTTTAATATTTTTCATAGCTTGTTTGGTTACACACAACGGAAAATATACAAGGAGGGTTAGCAGATGTATCCAACATTTTATGACAGAGTATTCTGACCGATATATTATATTTAATAGATATATTTATGTACATCTTCATAAATCTGTTGATTAATATTTAAACTCAGCATTGCATTTTATGAACTTATTTAAAGGGCCAGTTGTGAACAAACTGAATGATATTTTGTCTGTGTTAAATGTATACATTTGTTTCATATTTTATTTTATTTTATTGTAATCTTTTTCTGATCAATTCTAAAAATGTGATAGAAATAGGTTTGCGAACATTGCATTTTTATGATAGTTTTTACCAGGGTCCTGTTTCATGGAGTGATCGTAGCGCTGCAACAGTCGTGACCGGCTGTACTTGCACAGAGATTTACAACGCGTAGCACTGCAACAATTCTTTGGAACAGTACCAAGGACAGTTATCAAAAGTATAACTTAGCACAGAAGACCTCAATGCAGTTATTATAACCACACAAGTGAAATAAATCTTTTGAGAATGACGTATCTCTGATTGAGCGTGGTAACTCGCTCCCAGCTGGCATGAATCTTTAGGGCATCTCCAGTTGCCTGCAGCATGGATAGGGTTAAGGGATTGTTGCCTGGATGCTGGGGGTTATCATGCTGACGCCGTGACTATGTCCTGTTCTGTAAGGGAATTGTACCACTATGACAATATTAGCGTCAATACTTGTGTAGGGAGTTACGCTTCTCGTCGTAGCGCTACAATTGTTTCGTGGAACAGGACCCTGATTGCAATAAAGGGGGTTGTTGAAATTAGGTATGTAAACAATAGAAAAGGTTTTATTATCTATTACTTCTATATATTTGTCAAATAGTTTTTCAGTATATAAGGTGCTAAATACATGCAAATAACTTGATAACAGGCTTATCATAGTCAGTATATTTTACATTTGTTACCCATGTCTCTATTTTAAGCGCTTTTTAGATGTACTTTAATCACAATATCAAAACTAGTACTGCAGATCTATATATATATATATCTATATAAAGAATTTTATAAAGTATCTCAGAATGTCATTCTTGACATTTGTTTATCATCAGAGGTGGAATATTTCTGTTTAACAGAAAACCTTGCATTTCAGTTTATTTTTGAAAGATTATCATTTACCCAGATCTTTAACCGTGCTTCTGCTGGAGGTTTGCCAGCCACTGCTCTGTAGGGCACCTGTGGTTGCCTCCAGCAGCAAGGGGGTTACATTGTGAGGATTTGTAGAGTAGGAGGAGTGGATATGTTGAGGCAGTGTACCAAGAAATACATTGTTCTTGCTTTAACCCTCTCTCTGCTGGATTGGGCACAGGCACTGCTCTTCAGGGCATCTCCGGTTGCCTCCAGCATGGAGAGGGCTAAGCCAACGAGGCTTTGTTACTAGTCATATTGAGTCTTGATGTTCCATCTGTCTCTTGTATAAGAAGAGGTTGCTGCTGCTTGCACGGTCTGTGTTGTGTATTTATATTAATCTTGGATGACAGCAAGGACTTACTACTTGAGGCGAGGTCCTCAAAACAAATCTCTTTCAGAATTGTGTGGTCTTGAGCTAGCTCATCAAAATGTAGGTTTGGAATAAACCAGCCTGCTTTTGAGTGCTAACAATGTTGGGTCAGGTTTATTCTTTGAACAATTCAACATGTTGGGATTTTAATTTGTTTAAAAAAAATGTTTTGCGCAATCGTTTGGTTAATATTGCAGTTAGGCTTTTGGAATGTATCCAGTTATCAGTAGGGTGAAATGTGTGGATGTATCCCAAATATGAGCATAAGCATACGAGTTTACTTTCTCACTAATTTGTGTACACAATTTTCCAAGAAGTAATGCCCCATGTCTTTTATGATTATATAAATTTTTATGGCAAGTTTTTACACATACCGGTAGTGTTATTTTTTAACCTGTTATGATATTGTAGATACATTTGGCTATAGGAAATGAATTGCCTAACTGTACAATTATTTTGAGATGAATTGCTAAGTGTACAATTATTTCGCGATGATGTTGGCCTTTGCCATTGTAGACACATGATTTTCCTGCTTAAATTTATATGAAATCCATTTACATTCATTCAACCATGAGCTAGTCAGCCAAATTGCTATAAAATTGGTGGTATGATTTCTTTTCACTTTCAATTACATCTGTAACGCTGTCATTTAAAATAAATAAATGAAACAGCAAGGTGGGAAGATAGAACACTCATTTGAAGAACTTTAGTCAGTAAATATGATAAGGTTGTCGCTAGTGCTATTCCTACACTGTAAATCTGTATGGATGGATTCTACTATAATTGTTAATGGTGTTTTAAGTTGATATTAAGCAGCTACATTGACCATTTTAATGGACTACCTTCTAGTGCTTTTCCAAATATGTCTTCAATTTGTTTTGGTTAGTTTGGTCATTATGCACTTTTTTTTAAGGGGTAATATCGATTTGTAGCTCTTTTTCTATAACTCTAAGGAAACTACCTGACAAAATGAGCTTCAGTATTATAGGAAATAAAATTTAAACAAAATTCAACATGTTTGTCCTTTCGAACTCTGCTATTTGCCAATGAGATCAATGCTTGTCAAATGTGTCAATGTTGACTGGTAGCGGTCTATGGAGTGTGTTGTGATCATGAGATGAATAACCAGTTTATGTAACAAATATTACAGTGTACCTCCAAGACTGGAACCAGTCAACATTGCCCAGCATGTTTGAGAGAAGGAACTAGTCAGGCATGCTTTTGTAAGCTCCTGTTTCATTGCTGGTTTCTCAGCTTCTCAATTTTCAAACTTGAATCTTGCTAGATCTTCATGTTGGAAAGTGGTGAAAGCCAAACAAATTTTGATTTTGTTTATATTGAATGTCATTGGACTTGTGCTATTTGAAGCAATACAGAATCGCACATACAAAACAGTTAGTTGCTTACTGGCTGAAATAAAAACTTGTTACCACATTATGCCAAGTACTGTTACCTGTTTGTAGTTGTTGTTTTTCATGTTGGCTTTGACTCTGACAAAGTCGCAATCAACGATATATTTAGTTTTAGAAATAACAATAATTATTCTATGCAGAATTTACGATTACTAAATACTGTAGAATAATACTGAGGTCGGAAAGTTTTAAAATAAAATACTGTTTATGACTGATGTTTAATTGTCACTTTAATGTTGTAGCATTAATAAAACTGTCTGGTTTCAAGATATACCTGCTTTATGGGAATGACCCAGTGACCTTGACATTATTGGCTTACTCTTCTACAGCTAGCAATGCTTATGAGGCCTTTGACATTTTATATAACTGAAAATTGGAAGACATGATAAACACTTCAGAGACTTTGATAATAGGAGACAAAAGGGGAGATTTATATTAAAAGCTGAGAATATATGCGTAAAATTTAGTATTGATTTAATATGCCAATCTGCAATAATTACAGAATGACCATATGTTAACATCACAGCTACTGCATTGATTTGTTTAGCATTAGTTTTAAGTTGATGACGACCAACAGTTTCCAAATGGTTCGTTCATGTGAATCGTCTTGCAAAAACAGCACTGATGTGATTGTTGGATTTCGTTTCAGATGCATCAATACTATATATGTCAATAAAGTTTGTCTTATAATAGGATACAAATGAACAAATGCCAACTTCTTACATGAAGGCTGAATGATTTCCTATGTAAGAATGTCCAGTTTAAAAATATTTCAAGCAATTAAAGAAAGTGGGTTTATGTATTGTATGTTTGTTTTCATAGTCATCAGTTCATTTGCATACATGAACATTCTATATGTATTTGTACACAGGTCATGGAATATATTGGGTTATATATTTCAATCGCATGTTTTCCAATTGAATTCTGTTGAATGTTCACTCTTGTATGTGCGCCAAGATTGTTTTGGTTGAACCATTACGAAGTGAGATATGCTATATATTTATCGTCGCTTTACTAATTTATTTAGTAACGTAGATTTTAGTTTCGACAGGTCGACATACTTGTCCACTGGAAAACTAGTAGATATCTGAAAGGGCTGTTCCACAATGGAAATGATCTGTATTGGAATGACACCAAAAGCTACACATGAAGTGACATTATGGTTGTAGGATCACAACAATGGAAACTGTTGGAAAGACATCAATGTTGACCGTGTTTCCTGGTGAGATTTGTGGTTGAGAACTCCTTTGGTCAAATACTTGGATTGAAATTGATTTAATGTGCATTTCAGTTAAATAGATAGTTTATCCACTCTTTCTTTTTACGTCCCTTCATCAAGTTTTCTCAATTTACAAATGTGAAAATCATGTTCTGATGAATTCTGCATCTACTAATAAGGGGTCCTGTTTTGCCAACTTTCAATTTCATATACAAATTTAATTCACAAAGTTTCTGTGAGTTGCATATTTCAGCATTTTAATATCTTCCAAGCTTAGCTACAATGCAAAGATTCCAAAGAAGACTTGCTCTAACACTTCATCGCATACTTGAACGTTGGCAGAATATTTAGCACTTGCAGAATCTTTCGAACCGTTTGTATTTTCCGTGTAAGCGTTGTTTGTGTTAACCATGGTTACGAAGGTTCTTATTTATGACATGTGACATTTCAGTGTTCTTATTTCCAAACAGTATATTATTATTACCTGACAATTTAGTGAATGCATTCTAACTTGCAGTCGCTTGTACGACAGTGTACATATTTGTATTGAACCTGTGTTGCACATATATCTGTTACTGAATTGCTACAGTGTTGTCTCTTCCATTCAGGTTGTTAGGGTGCCACTATACTGCTTTCCAAACAGCTATCTACAGTTACAACCAGAACATATCATGGAAGTGAGAATTTGTTCACATTCTCAACTGATTCATAGGTGTAGAGATTTAGTAAATTTTCGCATACAGATTTTATGTTCATTTCTCAATAGGCGATAGATATTTTGGAGAGGCATATTGAAACCACTGTTTACAGTTAATGTTTTAGTTAGGGTTGCGAAGGGTATGTGGGTTGGTGCACAGGTAGTACAGTGGTCATTATCTTTCTCCAAAGATGTAAGTATCCCGTCTTAAGAAGTTTTATTATTTTTGTTTATCATATACTCATCTCACTGTTGACAAAGTAGTCTTAACACGGCAGCAAAACTCGTACTTAAATTCCATATTATCACCCGGAAACATTACCCTCTTGGAATTTCAGTCATCTCCCCTTGTTCACAATCGAACTTCAGAATGACAATCATGAAATCGATTGTCGCAAATCTCCAGAATCGCTCAATCCTGAAATCGAAACTCATTTCAGCAATACTCGTTCTCCCGCCGCTGTTCTTCTTTACTAGTTTTATAAAAATAGTTGGCTGTGAGGAAAGCAGTATGTGCCACCCTACCACACCCCTACATCAGCTTGTGCCACGGGGTGAAATCACTGCCTGGTGGGGTGGTCTGTAAGTCAGTCGTGCAATTAGGCCAACACAGGGATGGGAGGGATTGGGACCTGGGGTTGGGGTGGGGCGGGGTGGGATGGGGGATTAGTCTGGGAGGCCACAGGGCTACTAAATGTCTAGACACTTCATGTTTTACACTGTGTATAGAAACTTCAATCATGAGATATTTATTTCTGGCATTGAAATAAAACATGTACATCTTTTTCTTTTTGCCGTGTTATTCATTTCAGAAACTACGATGTAAAAAATATAAAGTAATGCAAGTAATTTTTTACAGTATTTCAGTGATCTGTATAGTGTATGGTAGAGCTATAGGCCCTGAGATAACAAAAACATTTGGGAGTACATGTTTTGCAATCTAGGATCCAGAAGACTTGATGTTTGTACCTAGTACCTACTGATGCAAATATACAAGAATTGTAACCCCCAATGAAAACTGACACCCGAAACAGTAAAGCATCCATATGACTAAAACATCCTACATAGAATCTGCATCGTTCTACGTAATATTAAATAATAATATATAAGACGCCCATTCCATGTCGTACATATGCTCATGGCACTACATTATTACTCCGGTCAAAGGATCTGTGTGCACTCAAATTCTGTCTCAACTCCCTGGGGAGTAAAACAACCTAAGCTGCCATTCAAGGTTATCATTCACATGTCCATCTCATCCTTCCGGGTACCCATTCTCTGCTGGGTGAAGAAGATATAAATACAATCAGATTCTCGGTCACCCATCCACGAATATGTTTCACTTTAACTTGAGCAGTCAACCATGCAATGCACGGGAACATGTACCACCACATAGTGACTGAATATGCAAATTCTGCATCAGTCGCCATTGATCAGCTTTATAAAACATAGAATCTGCTACATGTGTGGCATGTGTATGATGTTGAAAATTGTTTTATGGAACGGCATCGTTTCTCGAAGCCCTCTTAGCCGCTACGGGACCACAGCACTCTCTTTGCCGATAGCTAATACATTGCTAAGAGAGTGCTATAGTCCCTTAGCGGCTAAGAGGGCTTCGAGAAACAATACACTGATCTATTGTGAATGATGCAGAATTTAGATTTTCATTTTCATTTTTTTTACCATTTCTGATGTCCTTTTGTGGTGAGTGAGTGAATATAGAGTTTAACATCGCTGCGGGAATCTTTCACCCATTTGTGACGATCCTTTTGTGGAGCCTGAGAATGAGAGAGAATTGATTAAAGCTTCATTCCACAGTATATATGTTGCAAGCACACTTTCCGAGGTGTATCTGTCGATATCCCTACAGTTTTGGTAGTGGGACCTCTGAGGCATCACAACCAAAACTGTTGGGATAGTGACCGATACACTGAGGAAAGTGCGGACATTTACTGTCATATACCCCTCTTCCGGTTGAGTACTACAAATATAGCATTTAAATGTAAAATCTATGTAATTACTGAGAAAGTAAATGTATAACATAGTGTAAGTATTTAATAGATCATTGACCCACCAGCTCACCCATGGGGACATTCATCAACTGTTTATGCTTTTGGATTAACAATTATTTCGTGCTGCACATGGTTTTGTTGTAGCATGTGTACACAACATCATAGCCACGTGACTTTCTTGAATCAGTCATAACTAGATAAACGAATGGTCTTATCATCAGTCAGCTATTTGGTCCTGTGGTAGCGGCTGTGGAAATTGAGATATTGTTTTGAACACCAGACTGGTTCGATCCCAGGTTCGGGCACACTTGATGAAGGGAAAGTGTACTTGTACATTTTCTCCGAAATGAACGAATTATAGCTTTGAAAAAGTGTATGTTCATTTCTGGTATTACGTACACTTTCTCTGAAAAAGTGTACGTGTATCCGAATATACACGTACACTTAGAACAAAAACCATGGCAACGAGACCGGAAGAGGGGTATATGTAATAATGCAAGTTTAGTATTGTGTTGATCACAAGCCCAATACATCATGGAGATCAGCTGGTTAACATACATTTCAATGAAAATAATCTTGTTGCCATCGATTGTGACGTTGATTTTGCATGCCATATGTGAGATTGACGGGTGTCATCCCAATGAAGCGGAGAAATCCATTTCCCTATTGTTGGTTGTAGGTACTTTAATATGAAATGCATTGTGAATTGACATATAAAAACATAAGATGAAGCTTGTAACGCGAAAATCTTTAATCATATGACATTGCAACATCACATTAGCATCACATTTTTCCTGTACACAATAAATCAGTACTTGTCTCACCTATGCTAATTTCTAAAGATGGCATAATCACATCACAATGCATCTGTTGCTGAAATTACCATAGCAAGTAAACCATAATATAAAGGCAGTTCCTGGCTTACTACAGCATAGCTTTCAGATATATACACACATTCTTCCAACGTAGTCCAAATCGTCTAATACATGTACCTAGATAAATATTCTCCATATTTATGATAAATATTATTAATCTACAAACAGCACCAATTCTGATACCCAAAACATGGTGTTGCTAAGAAGCAATGTTAAACTTGCAAAAAGTGGGAGGTTTTTTAAATGCATATTACAAAAAAAAAAAGAAAAAAAAAGATTCACATGAAAGTATAATATGAGGGTTATCAATCTTGCACTTGTATTTAACAAGGTATTAAACTCAAATCGATAATTGCTGGGAACACGTATGAATGTTCACTCTCAATCTCTGATATAGCACTCATGTAAAAAATACATCGGTCCTTTCATGCTAGCTTTACTTTCCAGACCATTAGAATAATGTTCCTAAACCACTGGCCGATGCAAACGCCATCAAAGCATAGGCAGCTTGCCTCGTCTCGCACATTAACTTTGCTTCTTTCAGCCAACCAGACGCCACGCGCCTGGGCTCGCCTTGGAGTAGATTAACGAACCGTATCGCCTGTTCCATGTCTCCCTTTTTCACCCAATGCTCCGCATGTGCGAGAATTGCGAACGTGTCGAAATTATCCAAGTCTACTTCGTCTTCACTGGACATAGCGTAGAGAGTGTCAAATATGAAATACGACTGGAAATATGAAAGGAAGTATTTAAACAGAGATCCTCCTGCGTCGTCGATCATGGCCACCCGCTTGCAGACCCTCTTGACGTCCGGGAATCTGTCTTGTAGACTCTCTTCAGTCCAGACGCCTCGGGTCAACGCCTCCTCCGGGATCGTGCGGATGATCGTCTCCACGAACGGGTGTCGCCCCGAGGCATCGGAGATCGCCACAATCTCGTTGGCCAGTGGCTTGATGCGGTCCTCCCAAAGGACGCCGTCCTCACGGCCGAGGCGGATGGCGCCGTTCAGGGCGATGCAGGACAGCCACAGCTCTTGAGCTGATCTGGCTGTCTTCTCTGCTTCCGCTCGGCCTGCAGAGAAAAATATGTCATTTTAATATTATAAAATGACGACAATTGTTGAAAAATAGGAGCATTAATAACACTGATAATGTTACTATATAACCATACGTTAAGTCACCCAACAACCATTACTTATTCAGACTATTCAACAACCAAAGAAAACTACCCACTAATTTAGGTCTTCGAACTATTAATTATGGTACTTACTGTCCACAGCAGACTCGATGCCCTTGAGTCTGGCGATCCAGCCGGCCACCTCTGTCTGGAAGGCCTGTCTCTCCTCCAGGATCTTGGTGTGCATCTCCCTCTCGAACACCTGATCCAGCTCCTCCTGCTGAACCTTCAGGACGTCCTTCAGATGGTCGCTGTGCGCCGCTGCCTGCCGTGCCAGCTGCTGCCGTAGACTCTTCTCAAAGTCCACCTGCGCCTCCGTGGCCTGGTGACAAACATGTGTGGGTCTTTGTTTTATTAGGTAAAGCTGCTTTAAAGGTTATTTGAGGAGGAAGGCTGGTCTGTATTCAGGACACAATACAATTCCCTATGAAGTGCTACATGGTAGTACTCTGTAGCCCGTAGAGTTTGGTAGGTGAGTGAATATGGAGTTTAACGTCGCTGCAGGAATCTTTCACCCATTTGCGACGAATGTTTGGTAGGAAACCCCAAAGCATGAAGTGAATGGACTGCAAAGAATAGCCTGACCAGTACTGACAAACCAAGTGTGATGTGACTGTACTGTGACAGAGTGGAGTCTATCATTGATCATGTTGGAATGGGTATAATTTCCATGAATATTGATTACCAGTGCCACCCATGGATGAATGAATTATTGTTTTACGTCACAGCGGGAATCTTTCACCCATAAGTGACGACCCAGTCATTAGGAACATATCATCAGGAACACATCATCAGATAACCTATTGTTTCTTTAGATTTATAGATTTATTACATAAGAGTTCTAGAATATTTTAAAGCAGTGTTCGAATTAAACAATATTTTCGAATTAGGGGGTTTAGATTCACTTTTTAGAATCTTTCACTAATATCAGTTTAGGGCAGGAGGAAACCCACAAGGTAGCTCTGAATGTTGCAGTAAACCTGCAAGCATTGGCTGGTCCTGACAAGACCAAGGATGATAACTGTATTGCCACTCTACAGTCAGTGCATCCTATCAATATCGCGTCAGAAAGGTAACTTTCGAGTGCATTGATGCCGGGCCCACAGGGCAGGATTTGAACCTAAAACCTTTGACTCCGAAGTCCAATGTTCTACCACTGTTGTTCAAATTAAAGGGGTCCTGGGCCACATTAGAAAATCTGCAATGTACAGATTGGACCACCAGTAACATTGGGCCAATGGAGAAGGATCTCTTTGTTATTTTCCGAATTTCTAATACTGCTAAGTAAGGATACATGAATGCGATGTAATTTCTACACTTTGAATAATTACGTATTGGTATTTATAAATACATCTCACAACTTTTCAACATTCAACAAGAAAGTAAGATAAAAAGTAAAATTAAAGATAGATGTTAGTTTTAACTACCTCAATACTGCGACAGGATTTGCATGTAGGTGTATAAGAATTCTTTCAAAATTCACAAACTTTTAACATACACAAATCTTCTTTTTTTGTTATCAAACTACCCAACATCATGTCAATTAATCAATTTAGACCATGAAATTTGCAATATTAATGTTAAGAATGCATTAAAAAAGCCAAAAATTAAACATACATATAAAACTATGAACAATGATGAAGAAAAATGTAAATAATAAAATTATTAATAATAATAATAATAATAATAGCAACAATATATTATAATATTTGATTATTACTTCTAGTCAAACTGGTAGGTGTTTATCTGACAGTTGAGTAGACAGACACCTACTATTGCTAGAAATGCTGAAGACACATGCCTGGATGCTGATAGTTCAGGGTGAAGTATTTATTTATTGCTAGACGCAGACTATTGTTAAAAATATTTACAGGTGGAGATACACATTCCTAAGTTCTGGACAAATTTAGAAACTTAGAATCTGAAATTGGTATTTTTTACAAAGAATATTACAAAGTCAAATCAAAAGATTTTAGTGATAGGATGTCCATTATTAATTGAAATAAGTAATACAATTTGCTTTGGAAAAACAGTCATTTGAAATTGGATGTCCCCAACAGTGAAAGTCTCCAAATCCCCAGGCGATGTACAGGCAGGATATCTACACCAAAGAATCGTCACATCTAATATTTTTATTTTGTTTCCAAAGAAATCTACTTAATTTTGATTTATGATTTTAGGAAGCAACAAACAAATCAACATTATTAAGATTACTTACCGTCATTAATGAAGGTGTCTAAATTTGATATAAGAACAGTCTTAAGATTTGAGAAGTTCATAAATACTCTTAATTAATGTGTCACTTCTGGTCTGGATGCACATCGAACATGGAAGAATTTTCAAGTTATCATATAAATAATTCAGATGGGATACGCGACCAAAAATATTTTATTAATATTTTAATCAATTTCCTTTGACAATTCCCTAATGATTAACAGATAACTGTTTGCGAAGCATCACAAAACATTTCCTGCAAATATGTACGGACGACTACGCTTAGATAATAATGTTATCCATGAAATTGTTTAGTATTTTATTGATAAGGATTGACATATTGAAAAAACATTTGAAAACTAAATGTATGAGGCTGCTTTCAAGATTATTTCTCTAGTGTCATGGCTTGCATGTTGTGTGCAAAAACTATGCTGGTTTTGCACCAGATTATGGTGCTAGTTCACTATAATATCCTGCCACAGAACATAGATATTCCACTTGGACGTTATTAACTGACTCCACGCCAACCACTTCTTGTTTTACCCCTTTTATGTTGAGCACTGAGCAGAACAAAATTCTTTGGCATGAGAGTAATGTGTTGCTTACTTAACTTCACATCAGGAATCTAAACCATAATCTTGATATATATTAGTATGATGTAGCCAGGTCTCTAATTAACTGCTCTCCAGACAAAAACTAACAGCCACACAACAGAATCTAAACCATAACCGTGATATATTAGTATGATGTAGCCAGGTCTCTAATTAACTGCTCTCCAGACAAAAACTAACAGCCACACAACAGAGACAGTCAAATATATAAATGGACACATCAAACACGTACCCGAATCTGAAACAGAAAGCTCATATTTTTGGCATCGCTGGCAAACTCACCCATTTTTCCTTCTCCAGCACAAAGTTATCCTCCAAGATGTCCGCCTCCAGCTGCACACGGAATGCTGTCAGTTTCTCGTCTTCCTTTATCTGTTGCTCGATGGCGTCCTCAATGTGCAGCTGTTCCTGTGCCAGCTGCTCTGCCAGCTGTTTCTGCAGCTGTTCTATGCGGCGGTGGGCGTGGGCGATCAGAGAGTTCAGCTCCTCGTCTGACAGCTTTTTACCTGAATTCACAAATATTTTGTTATTATTTAAATTTTGTAATTGTTTTTTGTTTGTTTGTTTGTTTGGTGTTTAGAGGTGCTTGTCAAGTAATGCCAGGATGAAACCTACAACATTCACAGCACTGACTGTTGCAGTACACCTGTGAGCACCAGCTGGTACTGACAAACCAAGGATGGTAACTGCATTGCCACAGTACAGCTGAACCATGTATAATTGTACAGCCACAGTACAGATAGCGCATTCTATTATGATCGTGTTGGAAAGATAACTTTCTCAAACATTGATATGGGTTCCAGGGATGGATTTAAACTCTAAGGCCTGTTCAGGAGCATGGGTTTACGTGAGTTCGCGTGTGACCGTGCCTCCTGAATGATTTTGTTCAACAAATGTTCGCGTGAGACGCAGACTGAGACGTGAGTGTTCTGGAGCTAAATCGCCTAGAAATCCAAGATGGCCGCCTGGCGTGTTTACCATGGGTACTGATCTCCGAAATGCAGACGAGACGAGACGATATAATATCCCGCAGATCTTAGTAGATCGCTTAAAGCATGGCATATACTAGCTAATGTTAAGCAAAGGTGACATTATGCAGATTAACGACAAAGTAGGTTATTAGTGAAATCTCGATAAATCTGTTCATATTTAGAAATTCGAGGTCACGCTCTCAGTCGTTCAGGAGGCTACACACGTGAACAACGCATACACTTGGTCTCGCCTCACGCGCCTTCCTGAACAGGCCTCAGATCATACTACTGTAATGGCGGTCAGACAGGGTAGTTAACACTCTCCATGCTGAATGCAACCAGAGATGCCCAAAAGATCAGTGACTGTGCCTAATCCAGAAGGGAGAGGGTTAATGCCTGGCATGCCCATTAAGTCGACACTAACCTTTCCTGTCGCTAGGTTTAACCTCAGGCATGATGCTCTCCAGTTCTTGTTGGAACTGCTTCCTTCCCTTCTCCACCAAGTCCTTGTAGCGCGACATCACCTTGGCCTCCGACTCCGCTTTAAACACCTGCAACAACAACAACAACAGCGTCCAAAATAGTTGTCATTCTTCCCGTAAACACAACAGTGTTCGAATTTAAAGGTGGTCGTTTCAAAACCTTTCAATGTTAAATGTATCTATGGAACCACAGGCAAATTACCGATTTGACCAGCAGTAACATTGGGCCTATGGAAAATGACCACCTTATTATTTTCTTAATTTCTAACACTGTACATTGCAACAGTGTACAAAAGTGTGGTCATTTTACCTTTAAAATTAAATACCAGTTTCTGAAATAGTCCTCATTCTGCCTTCAACTAGTAACCTACACAACAGTGTCTGAAACCGATTAAAGACTTTAATATATAATTGGAAATTGAAATGAATATGTTCAAATGTTATTCAAGCACGTATAATACTAGATGTGTAGCTATACAGGAATATTCTTGCTTTTTACCTTAGCAGATGACTGGCTAAGCTGAGAGGCCACTTTATTGGCCATTCCTTGTGCCTGTAGGATCGACTCGTTCTTCTTTGTAATAACATTATGTTTACCCTCTTCGATGGCAGCTCGCAGTTTCTCCAAGTTCATTCTAGTAACATACACATGAAAAACATTTACCCTGTAATTTAGAAATGGTTTCATCATCATCAATTCTTAAAGATTAAAGGCAAATAATCATGGTTTGTTGACATGGTTAAACATAAATTACCTGAAAGTAGACAATACAAGGAAATTTTGTTATGTACTGTATTCAACATATTATATTTGGTGAAGCAATGGGAGATCTGTACAGGTTCCTCACCTGGCATTTTCCACCACTTCCTTAGCTTCCTGAGATGTTTCCTCACGGACGCGAAACAAGATGGCTACCTCCTCCCACTGATCGTCCTTCTTCAGAATCTGAAATCAAAATCAAGACACGACGATAATACGCAATATTTATACAAGAATCGATCTAATAAAGTCTGTAAATTGGTTTTTGTCTTTTGAATTAACCCTCTCCAGGCTGAAGGTGACCAGAAATGCCCTAACGAGCAGTGTCTTTGCCTAATCCAACAGGGAGAGGGTTAATGCAGTGTTCCTGTTAGCCCGATTAATCAAACAGGGAGAGGGTTAAGGGTCTCCTGGCAGTGAGATGGATTAACTCTCTCCATGCTGAAGGCAACTGGTGATGCCCTAATGAGCAGTGTCTTTGCCTAATCCAACAGGTAGAGGGTTAATGCAGTGTTCCTGTTAGCCCGATTAGCCACAGATGAATCTAGGTTCACTGAATATTAAAATGACGTATCAGAGTTTTTACAATTTGCATTTCTCCAATCAAATCTCAGATCTAATTGTGAAATGATAACGGCATCTAGGAGAGAAAGAAAAGATCAGTTATAAACAGAATTTTACACACTCTCTCGAAAAATCCAGGCATGTTGTGTGGCCCTATTCCTTTCAGCTGTGCGAAGTGTTCAGAATACTCCAAACAGATGATTTTGTCAATGGAACTATTCGTGCACTGTGCGGTCTGTACACACAACACAGCCTGTACTCGCTCGCAAGACGTTGCAGACCGCACTGGAAAATTACAGTGACGTCACCACATCCACGGGCAAATCTATTCCGCCATCTTGCTCCTGCGAGACATGTTCTTTTCACTCAGTACAGCGTACTGGAGTGACATTACCCGTATGTCCGAGAACATGTCGCACAGATGAAAGGAACGGGGCACCATCATGACAAATCATTACGACTAGTGTTACCTCGGTGGTGTCGTCCATGGCTTTCTTCAGCTGCTGCGTGTGTTTCTTGGTGGAGTCCACGACATTCTGCTGCAACTGTGTGGCTCTCTCTGTCAGCTTAGTGCACTCCTCAGCCAGGTCCTCCAGAATGACCTCCAGAGCTGCCAAACCCAACAACCATTGATCAACTTTTTTTTTTTTTCTAATTGGGGTTTAGAGCCATTTACAAGATTCTTTCATTTATATCACGGCTTGTCATATTTGGAAAGGAGGAAATGTATGGCTGAATGTTGCAGTAAACCTGCGAGCACCAACTGGTAATTTCTCTAGGCTTACAAATGATGGTGTTTTTGTTTGTGTTTTTGTGTGTGTGTGTGTGTGTGTGTGTGTGTAGGGCTGTATACCGGTACTCGGTATACCGAAAGAACCGGTCCGTAATCTCGGAACCGAAC
>JAUTBV010044888.1:0-20585 GCA_032361325.1 Lepetodrilus fucensis
ACATAATTAAGGAAATAACAATACGACCATATTCAGGTTGTCTATCAGTAGACTACAGGGGGTTGCATTAGATATGTATCTACCAAACAGCGGTGGAAATGATTTTATGTATGTCAAGTGAATGTATTTTGCAGTTGTAGTTAAGAACTAGTCCAACCATAAACATCTGTGGTATTATGCCTTTAAGTCGATTGTGCAACATCGCACCATCCTGTAATGACAGATGCCCCGATAATTGGCTACTACTCCGTTCCTCTGTAACTAGAGGGTGACCATAATAAATAGTTAAATAGTAAACAGTGCATTTTCTAGCTACAGAACTGCAGCTATCTTGATCCATAATGTGATCTCAGACTAAAAAAAAATTATTTTAATTTTATATAGACGATTTGTCAAATATTCAGGCAATATCTCATAATAAAATACTATGATATTTACCACACAAACACAACTTCCGTTCTGAATGCGAAAGGTCAGCAGGTACAAATATTTGGCAAGGCATGACAACATTAGCGTTTCGTCACTGGGAGATGCCAGAATAGAGTGTGGTATTGATATATAGTTGTAGTTTACTTACTGCTGCTTTGTCTACCGGCTCATGAAATGGAGTCCGTCTCCTTTGAGGGCGTCGTTCTAACCGCGTAGAAGACATGTTTTGATCGCTTTCGTTTTGCCAAGGTTAGGCGGTCAGCGAGATACTACCATTCGTACAACTTGTCTTTATAAATCGCTAATGATGACCTTCAGAAGGCCATGTACATCAAGGACTATCAAGAGGTCAAGGTTAAATTGTCTTTCGAAAAATATAAAGTTTTCGTCATACATTAGGACTATGCTTCTACTTTGAAAAGGCTTATCAGAATCAGGGTAGATTCACTTATTTTTAGACAAGACTAGAAAAAGTAAACATATAGCCGGGATATGTTTAACCTTTTACACCCATGATTACGTCATATTTGGCGAGGAAACTGCACATATCGCCTGTTCAGTAAATATATAAATATTTCTCACGCGAGGAAAAACAATGACAAGTAAAATATATGGGATCTAAAATATGTTCTATTCATGGTGTTTCTAAAGGTAGATCGATTATCTAGATTGCAAATAAGGTTATGAGATCGTTTCAGAAATTCATAAACTAAAATAGTCAGTTATGACATTATTACTATGTTGGCATCATACGCTACTTAAATATTTAAAATCAGTTTTTAAATTTCGTGCACGTAAACACGTAAATGCGTCACTACGAAAACGGAGATAGGTAAAGTTACGCAAATAAATCCAATTGTAAAACCGGAAGTGTTTCAGTCAGGGGGAAAATGGCGGCGATCGTGAGTGGGACTGTTTTGTCCTCACTCTTTTACGACGAAATAAGCAGTCAAGGCGATCAAGTACTGCCATTGTGTTCTCTGTAGACCATACACTAGTGTTAACCCTTCTCTCTATCGCATTCAAAAACTATATTTGCGAGCCATTGCTTGAGCGCTTATGCATTTTCAAACTAGCCAGCTCGAATTTTCGGCTGTTTAGATTGAAATCTAGAAATAGAAATTAGCAGAACTGTTCACCGTGACACATAACACATGGTTCAAACGATTATGATTCATCACATTAATAGCCTGGCAATGGTTCGTATTAGATGATACTTTTGCTCAGGTCTACAACCTAAGTGACACTATTGTGTACGTTGTTGTCGACCTGCTACTGAAACTTGTAACTTGTTTACCAAAGTTAATGGTGTAAATCACGACCCATCCAAAGGAAGTTATGGAACAGCCTGTGTATTTCCGTGAATAAAAGAACTATCATCATAAAAACAATGAGTATGTAGTTGGTAGACATGCCAGATGCAAATCTATTAACAGACCTGCTAACCTTTCCGGTTTCTCCGTAATATTTCCTGAGAAACACCCTGTATTACAGAGATGCAGTTAAAGTTTCCGCTGGGCCTGCTAAAACTAATAAATAATTAAATATGTGAATATATAGTACTAGATCGGTTGAAAAGTGTGACAGTCCTTGGACTAGATCTGTTACTCGAAACACAGACTGTGGCGAGTTCAAGATGTCTGTTGCGAGCCTAAACGTGACACTTTTCTATTCATGACTAGACAGGTGCAATTATTGTACCTGCGACTTTGAATTACATTGTTCCACAAATATTGGCCTTCTGTTTAGCCATACATCAATCAAATCAAATGTGTAGAATGTAGCTTTTTCTTCATTAATTGTGTTTTACAATGAAGATAGCTCCACAAATATTGGCCTTTTGTTGAGCCATAAATCAACCAAATCAATTGTGTAGAACATAGCGTTTTCTTCATTAATTACGTTTTACAATGAAAAGGTAGAATTAAAAATAATATTGACATGTTTTATCAAAATTTTTGCTTTGTTTTTACAGGAAGGCTACTTATTGGGGAAGGTTGTAAACCATGTAAAAGACAATATCAGTGATTCTCAAATTAGCACATCCAAGGTGGAAACTGTCACATGTAAGTGTTATAAATCAACTTATAAATACTATTAAAACATAATAATTCAAAGTTTTAAATTTGAAATCAGGTTGCACTATATGTTCTGTGTCATTTAAAATGTTATATTTATGATTACTGTGCATCTGATAAATTCTGGGATCATTTTGATATATGTATTCATTATCCTTTATTTTATAAATCTTCTCGCACAATTTAAGCTCGTTAAGTAACCCAACATAAAATGTTGCAAGACCATGTTGTATTACTTGTTTGCTTTCGTTATCAGATATATACTCATTCTTGCCGTGGCCAAGCGAAAACAGATTTTACAACAGTGCCGGTCGAGTGAATCCAACCAAGGCGATCACACTATTGAAGGGGAAACACCAGGTTAGTATGTCCACAGTTGGTACATCTGCAGTTGATATGTCTGCTTTTTGTATGCTAACTTTTTGAAGCCACATGAAATCTCAATTACATTCCGATTGGATGGTTTCCTGTATGGGTATCGTCGCAAATGGGTGAAAGATTCCCGCAGCGACGTTAAACTCCATATTCACTCACACTCCTGTATGGGTTTATGTTGCACATTAGTAACCATTACATATTTAATTTTGCTCTTCCAGGACTTGATTGGTTGGTTCAAGTTTCGCCGCAACTCAACTCTACGGCCGTCACTGAAGGAACAGAACCTACACCGCCACCTGCTGGAGAGTTTACCCGTGGAGGACAACACCAAGTTTCTCTTCTTCCTCTGCTCCTCCTCCTTCTCCTACAATCAGTCCACCCACACTTTCGACCACGTCCTCTTCCGACGACAACATGGGTGTGTAGTACTATCAGTAGGGCGGGTGGTAGCGTAGTGGTAAATAGTTTGGCCTTTGGAGCCAATGGCCCCGGGTTCAAATGCTGTCCTGGGAGCCAAGCGTCAATGTGATGGCACAGTGGTAGAATGTTTGGACCGGCGCCAAAGGTCCCAGGTTCTAATCCTGTCCTGGGAGCCCGGCATCAATGTTCGCGAAAGCTACCTTTCTGACGCAATGTTAATAGGATGTGTTGTCTGTAGATTGGTTCGTTGCAAATGGGTGAAAGATTTCCGCAGCGATGTTAAACTCCATATTCACTCACTCACTGTAGATTGGCAAAGTATCCTTGGTTTGTCAGTACCAGATGGTGCTTGCAGGTTTACTTCAACATTCAGCATTACAGCATCCTCGAGATAGGCAGAGAGTTTTTCAGCGTTATCTCCGCCTATTCAATATTCAAACAGGCTAACCGGAGTCGAAAACAGAGTTCTATATAGACAGTGATCCCAGGGTATTTGACGGAGGTTAGTGTAGTCATAATGGCCTGGGTTTTCGAGGATGCTTCAATAGTGGCATTGGGAGTGGACATGTTGGACTTCCAAGTAAAGACCTTCAGTACTGTTGGATACATATCTACTCTTCAGTTATTTTCTACATCATGGCCTACTGTCGTGTCATTGAAAATCTGTGAAAGATTCCTGCAGCACGTTAAACTCCATAATCACTCCCCACCATCTTATTACCTACACCACCATTGCTTCTAAGCCTAGTAAGAAAAGTATGAATAGTTTCATGCATCTTTCTTGTTTGTTTTTCTACTAGGTCAGGTCAATTAAAGAAGGGTACTATTCAATATTTGAAGGAAGATTCATTGACTGATTGTATTAATGCTTTGGGAATATCTCCCCCATAGGCGACTATTTAAGGAATGAATGAATGAATTATTGTTTTACGTCACAGCGGGAATCTTTCACCCATAGGTAACGAGACTATTGAAGGAAGAGGTAGGCATAGCACTGAAACGACTTCAAACCACAGGCATGGCAACAGACGATTGTGAATTCAGCAGGAACAAGCCCTGGCTTCAGGACACATGCCAAGTCCTGGGCAAATAAATTCACCTCTGAACAAATAATTTGGGGTATTGCCATGCCTGTAACCTTATGCTTATGGGCCTCGACTCGAGTGTCTTCCCTAGATCGAAGGCTGTCCTGCACAGCCAGTGAGCAAGTGATTATGGCGTTCACCGTCACTGCAGGAATCTTTCGCCCAATTGCAACGACCTGTCCCAATTGAGTGAGCGAGCGATTATTGGAGCTTGTTGTTGCAGGAATCTTTCACCCACCTGTCCCGATTGAATGAGCGAGTGATTATTGGAGCTTGTCACTGCAGGAATCTTTCATCCATTTGGGATCACCTGCCCTGTTATATACGAGGGTCAAGCGTGAAGACATCGAACGAGGTCTACATGTACCTGTAGCCGGGATGTGCCTTGTGCACATGGTTGTTGAGGGTCTTCACCAGGTTGAAGATCTTGTAACACACCGGGCACTTGATGAGGTTCAGACCCCAATGGGAGAACAGATGGGCTGTGGTCGATCTCCTGCACAGCATCACCTTGAAGCAAAGCGGGCAGATGAACTGCCTTCCCTGCTGCTGCATGTTGAAAGCGAACTTCCCATCCACATCAAAATGACTGAGAAGATGGGTCTTCACGTTATCCATTTCCAGCTTCACCTCCCCACATATGGAACAGAGGAGGCCTTTAGACTTGAAGTTGGCGGTGATCGCAGACGAGTTCTTCATCAGCTGTGTGGCACCTTTCTGCGTCATAAAGATGCGAGTAGACCTCCCTCGAATCTTTCGAAAATAACCAATCACAAAGGCTGGCTGATCTTCTACAAGACTGTGGGCTGGTCTATCTTCTTTAAGACCATATGATAACTTATCTTCGTTAAGACCATAGGCTGGCCTATCTTCTTTAAGACTGTAGGCTGGCCGATCTTCTTTAAGACCGTAAGCAGGCCCATCTTCATTAAGATCGTAGGCTGGCCGATCTTCTTTAATACTGTATGCTGGCCCATCTTCTTTAACACCATAGGCTGGCCGATCTTCATTAAGACCGTATGCTGGCCTATCTTCTTTAAGACCGTATGCTGGCCTACCTTCTTTAAGACCGTAGGATGGCCTATCTTCTTTAAGACCATAGGATAACCTATCTTCTTCATGCTTGTGGAACACGGAGCCAGTGTTGTGAGCACAGTGTTGAACATCTTCATTCTGCGCATTCCTGTCGGGAGCAGTTGTTGACGCAGCACGTCTAGGATCGCGAGTGTTTCTGCTGAAGGAATCGAAGGTCGGCAGATCCTGCTGAGGAGTATGTTCACGACTGAGCTCTCCGTGATCGGAGTCTCCACTCAGCATCTGGGTGAACCCAGAGTCGTTCAAATCCGTCGGCAGTTGCGACTTCGAATCCTGCCCGCTGAGACAGTCTCCTCGTCTTCCTGGGCGTGGTGGTGGTGGTGGTTGTGGTGCTGCAACCTGGCTGTACACCCCTCTGGACTGGATTCTGTTGTCGGCGGCTGGTGCCCACACGGGCGATATGAACAGACCTGAGTTGCCTTGCAGAGAACCCCCGGGACTGACATCCCCACTGTACACGTCAGTGGATACAGCATCGGCAAAGCCGAAGCAACTGTTTGGAGTTGAAGATTGGGCAGCCGGGAATGGATGTTTCCTGGTGTGATCTTCAGTTGCTAGGGTTGCTGATGCCATGGACAGACTTCCAACGCTGTGTTCATGCTCTGGCTTTGTTGACAATTCTGACTGCCTTGGTGCTTTAGGACGGTTGACCACTTCATTCGTCAAGGGTACAAGTTTCACTCTGTAGGAAAAGTCATTTTGCTCACATTCATCAGTCATTATCTTGTTGACATGCATAAGCATGTGCACCTTGTACTCATCTAGGCTGAGAAAATACATCAATCTCTTACAAAAGTGGCAGAAAACGTCATTGTGGAGGTCAAGCATTACATTGTGAAATTTCTGACCCTTGGGAGTGGCATGTGTGAGCAGATGTCTTTTGAAGTTTTGCTTCAAGAGGTAGTTGCCATCGCAGTTGGCCAATGGACATATCAGCTTGGTTCTTCTCGGGTCGTGACTGACAAAGTGGTTTTTCAGATTCCTAACAGCAGGGAAAATGCGTTCACATATGTGGCACTTGAACCCGATTTTCTTCCCAGTAGGTTGATTTGGTGCAACAGATTTCTGTATTCTTCTGGGAGATTCTTTTGGCCTACCACCACAGCAGCTGGAGATGTGTTGACTCAAGCCAGTTTCGCTGGAGAAAGGCGTTCCACAGACATGGCATATCCCATAACAAGTGTCCTGACCCTGATCTGTAGAGGCAACTTCGGGCTGGATTCCTCCTTCAACATCACTCTCGAATTCGGGAAACACCAGCTGGTCGGTTGTGGATTCGGCAAAATCAGAATCCGTCGTCATATTGGCCTGAATTCCAGTCCTGGCTTTCACATTGACTCGGGGCTCGCGTTTCTGTTTGCCTGTCAATTGTGCTGTGACCTCATCGTTGGAGTGGATGTCCACGAGATGCTCCCTCAGCTTGTTCTCACATGGGTAGAAGGCGTAGCAGATGGTGCAGTAGTACAAGTCCTGCTTGGCCTGGCTGTAACCAAGCTTTTTCAGGTGTCGCTTTGCATGAGCAATAAAATACTGCTTTGTCGCATAATGTCTCCCGCAGATATAGCACTTGATATTCAACTTCGAAACGGTAACTCTGAATTTGGGTCCTGGCTTCTTATTGGGAAACTTCTTTCCCACTTTTTCGACGCATTTCATTAGCACGCTGTCTTTCATCTTGTTTTGGGGGCTGGACTGTTGCCTGCTTCGAGGCTGCAGAGAATAGCCACTATCCAGATTCCCATTTCCAGACTCCACTGTATTCCCATTTCCCTTTCCTAGCAATCCTCTGTGTAATTTTACATGTCTTAAGAGCAGCTTGTTATTATTGAACCTCACATCACACAGATCACAATAGCCGTCTTCTTCTTTGTCCTCTCCACTCACCACGCGCTGGAGTCTGGCGATCTCTCTCTGCAGGTCGTTCACAACCACTGTCGGATTCAGAGCCGTAGAGTCCAGTCCCAACTTCACGCAAGCCTCTAAATCGGAGGACGACAAATCGGTTCTGTGTCCCACCCCTCTGGGCGATGCCGGATACACAGAGTCCAGACCGGTTACCAAAGGATGGAGGGCATCTTCTTGAAACACAAGACTGTTCCGGTTGTTGCTGGTGTTGCTTGCTTTGGAATCGGCAATTGGTTTTGTTTCGCTTTTCTCGTTGAAATCTGGGAAAAGGTTGGACAGATCGTTGCAGGTTGCCACATCATCAAATCCACTGATCCCATCCTCGACCACAGCTGCACCTTGATCGCACATTGATGGTGGGATGGAAATCAGCACTTCACTGCTTACAGGCAGTTTCACATCATTCACAGAAAATACACAGTCTTGCGACATTACGGGTCTGGCAGATCCAACAGCAGCAGCAATGTCCTGACCAGGCTTGTGTGGGCAATTCGATTTGTCCCCGCGTTCCGCTGGTGGGAACATCCAACCAACGTCGGAATCATCGTCAGCATATTGTTCCTCAGCTACATCCTCTTCCATGTGTTCTTCCTGAAACGAGTGCCCACATCGATCTTGGTCTTCCACGGAGATCGCAATCCCATTCCCAGGAACCATACTCTCTGGAACCACGTTCCCTGGAACCATGCTCCCCGGAACCACACTACTAGGAACTATACTGTCAGAAACCACACTCCTAGGAACCACATTCTGAGCAATCACTCTCCCAGAAACTACATTCCCAGGACCAGTATTCTCAGGGACTACGTTCCCAGACCAAGGGACTTCACACACTGGATAAGACAAGCTCGGATCGTGGGTCATGTCCACGTGAAGGACTTGCCGTGGGTCGATCAGCATCACCGACCCGCATCTGGCCATTGGTCGGGACTCACAGCAGAATGGCGATGTCCTCTGTCCCGAGCAGTGCTCACCACATCCCAAAGCAGACTGCGAATGACTGACGAGTCCTTTTCCGCCGTGGGAGCGAGTTCCAGTCTTGTGGACGGGCTCAATAGTGACCCCGATTGCGAGGTCGTCCATGTACTGGTTGTCCCCAGACACATGGCTGAAGTGAGAGGTGAGGTGTTGGCGCAGACTTGACAGGTATGAGAACGTGGTGTTGCACACCTTGCACCGGTACATGGTCCTGTTCATCATCGTATGCACGCGCCGGTGTCGACGTAGCTGGTGCGGGTACGTGAACGTCCGCCCGCATTCCTGGCACTTCAACGACAGCATTTCTTAACTCGGCATCATCGCAACTTTCAAAATATTCCCAATCGAAACAAATCAGATATATGCAGCTTCGATTGCATTATATCACTCCTAGCATTTCATGGGCAATACTAAACAGGAGGCAGTCACTTCAAAAGATACAGGAACCTGACGAATTAAGATTCAACATCAATTCACATCACTTGGAACATGTCCATATAGTTAGTATATTGATCGGCAAAAATGTTTTTCAAAAGGTCTGTTTAACAAGAAGCTTTGAAAGTTAAGTTCAGTACGCAACTCAAGAATTGGAAGTATAGCTTCAGATTATTCCGTCATAATTCATTGATTCACTATTGATTCTCAACTCGTCAATGTCATCTAGCGGCTGAGAACGATGTTATAGTCACAACAAGGACCTGAAACCAACAAGAGGAAGAATAAATGTACATGTTTCATGAGAGGTTAACAGAAAAATGCATATATGTATATACTGAAGGTAAAAAGTTTGGGAACACTGAATATATCATCATTTTCTATTTTATTTAAAGTTACATTAAATAATTCTGCTTTGAGGATATTTTCGTTAAGCATATTATTTTTAACAATAGGCCGATGGTTTTCTTGAAATAAAATGTGTCAGTGATGTCAAAAACTGTTTTAGAGCTGAAGGGGTTAAACCCATTATTGAGTGCACATTATGTAATTACTAGTTAAATTGTTGACCTGTTGACATAGTGAAACAATAACAACAAATTTCCAACAAGGTACGTTAGATTGTCCTATGGTTTTGCTTAAAGTACAACCCTACTTTCAACAACACAAAACATGCTTATTTTTCACTTTAATCAAATACAGCTGTCTTAATAGTGACAAGAAACTAGGGCTGGGTATTGGTGGAACAATTCCGATACGATACGTATTACGATACAACCGACCGATACATGATACGTATTGCGATACGCATACTTTATGCATGTTTTTATTCAGTTGAACAAACAAATAGTGTAATTGGCAACATGTAAAGACGGAGATCAGGGGCCCCATTTATTTGAGCAATACTGTTTGACTCGGGATTAACCTTCTCCCTGCTGAATAAAATCAAAGTGTTCTATTTCTGCATGTGATGGGGCAATTTAAGTCGCCTTCAGCAAGGAGAGGGTGAAGTTGAGGGTTAAAGTTAGCATCTATAGACATAGATTTGCATCTACATAAACATTGTTTTTGAGATAACAATTATTTTATTCATGAAAATATCCAGGCTGTTCCATATCTTCCGATGAATAATGGCCCAATAATGGTTCAAAACATCTCCAGTAAATGAAGTAATAAATACAGAAAACAGTCATCAAAATTGATCTATTTGGATGTAAGCTTGAATTAAATGTCTGGAACCATGAAATACGTTTCCAATTTTGCAACTGAGATTCAGCCAAATTTAATATAAAGTGATGGACCCCTGATCTCCACCTCTGCCCTTCCATCTGCTTTGCAAAGGTACTCTGAGAGTTCAAGATTTCATGAAGTAAAAACAAGTATTAGATCTAGTAGTTGATGATCTACTTGACTGCTTGCCATATGTTTGCAGACTACATGCTTTGTAAAGGGATGCTGAGTTAACGCAGACAAAGAATTTTGTATGTAGATATCTGGTTAGTCTTGGTAACAATGCTAGATTTTGTCACTGTTTAAATATAATTTTCAATTACTTTTCTGCTTAGGAAAAGCTCACAAATAGTTCAAACTCCGAACAGCAGATACAAATTCTATAATCTGATAACATGTGTCTAAATACAAAACCAGTATACAGAACCATAGCTATACTTGAGCTAGCTTTACTTGATCTAGCAATATGGCCAAACGTTTCTGTTTTCGACTTTTAAAGTATTAATGCAGTATAGAGTTATAGACTAGATCTACTGGACAAAGTATTAGCTTTCTTTCTTTAAAAAAAAAGAGAAAAAGAACAGATACGGGACTGTACCGGTATATTGTACCTGCAGTAAATACCGGTATGAACTGATATACCAGTATATTGATCCAGCCCTACAAGAAACCCTCAAATATCACAATTCTAAACGTTATACATTCAAAATGATTGTATTCCAAGAAATACTACACCATACATCTGCCAAAGAATACTGGACGAAAAAGTTAATTATAAGGTATACCTAACATTTTTCTGGTATAATTATTGAGATGTCTTTTGACGTCAACTTGAAATAGAGCTTTTTCTTTTATTACAAATGTAATTGTTCATTAAAATTAACGACCCTCAAATGTTTAGGAGGGCACTCTAATAGAGTGTACACTTATTTCTACTCGGGATTGTTCTACTTTCTAGTAGGGCTGGCTAAATATATCAATATAAAACTGTTATCGATATCTATCAACAGTCGTCACCTATGGGTGAAATATTCCCGCCCGTGACGTAAAACAATAATTCACTCACTCACTCACCTATCAACAGATTTATGGAATACAACATTTTGATTTACTTGTAACAAGACTTCCTGAAAATATATTTAAGCAAGCAGCAGTATTATCTGTGAGCAGAATAACGACATTGTCAGCTTTTGTAGCACGGACTAGTATTTTCCTATTTTTCCATCTCATACATTCTTAATATACTGTATTCGACATAATATACGCCTAGGGCGTTAACAAAATTGATACTAGGGGGTGTTTATTAAAGTCAGAAGAATGTGTTGTTTACGTCTGCTTCAAAAATGAAGCATTCGTAAAATTAACACTTCATGCTGTGTTTCACTAAAGGGTTGTATATTTACATATGACTAGGACATAAAGCATGAAGTATGTAATTCTGACATCATTTTCCAGTTCTTTGTATTTTTAATATTTAATTGAAATTCACAAATTAGAAACGTTCGATGAGGCGTACATTAGTTATCTTTCTTGATTATCGGGAACCGTGTGACATTTGGCGCTCTAACTTGACCAATGAAAAGCTGCAAGTGCACATGCATTCTCTCCAAAACAGCTAACAATCGGAAATAGTCAACAAAACATTTTGCCGTAGGTAGCCTTCGTAGTAAGGGAAGTCACTCTCCCGGAATTTGTCGTCTGTCTGTTTCAAAATAACTAGAAATGATATTCTCGAGTAAATTAAGTTCTATATAGCATCTAGCCGGGCACAATCTCCACTTAGCCGCGCATCACAGCCTGAACATGGCTGGAAATGGCACGTAACAAATTTACCATGATAAAAAGATGTTTTTCTCCGAAAAAAAAACAAACCCAGATTAATTTCCCAACACACATGCTTTGTATATGCTCAACTTGACACAAAACACACATTTCCATTTTGAGCGGATAGGCCTAAATCATTATGAACTTGCCCTTTAAAAAAGGAAGTAACACAATAACAAAAAGGGAGAGAGGGAGGGAGGGAGGGGGAGAGAGAGAGAGAGAGATGTCCCATGATCACAGAACACAATTTCTTGTAATGTCTTACGTTTCTTCCTGTACGCGATGGAATCTGATGATAAATAGCGGAACGTTCCCTATAGGTTATAAACCACCATTAGAAATCCCATAGACGACAGTGTTAACGTATTTATGCATAACTACTGATCCATTGCAAAGTTCAGTTTCCCAGCAATGTAGAAATCACATGTCAAATTGCAAGAAAAAACACATGTCAAATTGCTTGTTTACGTTTCACAGGAATAGGCATGACGTCACTGTATGTTAGGAATGAATACATTGTGTAAACTTCAACTATCTTAAAGACCACAAAATAATTACAAATTAGGTTCTCATGTAGTTCACATTTGATATTTTTAATCGGTTGGGGACTATACTTGTCAAATACAGTGGAAAATACCATTTACAACCAATCCAGGGCCAGAAATCCCATCTATGCTGTACTGACTTGGGTACGAAAACTCCGTCTGGCGGGAAATTCAAATAATTTAGTGCTTTATAACCTACACTACTACACGGCGCGCTGTGATATACGAGTTTAGTGGAGGTTTGCTGTAGGCCTATGTGTAACTCCAGCCACGTATGCGATAGTTCCTAGTACGTCAAATAGCTCAGAAATATCGAACAGGAAACGGAAATGGTAGGACAGCCATGTATAGACATCTACGGGAGAGAACATGCGATGCCCACACAATATCGTGAAAGAAATATCGCAGACATAATAATACATTATCTCTCAGTCAAAGTTCCGCGGGGGAGATAACTCTCAGTCAACTTTCCGGTGGGGAGATAACTCTAAATCAAAGTTCCGCTGGGGAGATAACTCATATTAGTAAGTAAATGTCAGGAAGGTCAAATCACGTATGTCACTCACCCTAGCAGCCACGCCCATGTCCACCTGTAGCCACTCAGAAGACGACTTGTATTTTGCACACCACCCGAACTTGTTTGGGAGGTACACACGGGCGTATTTCTCGTGGCAGCCTCGGTCCCATTCCTGGGGGTAGACGGAGGACGCCGAGATCTGCCAGTCTCGGATCACCCCTGTGATCATCCCCAGTGGACCATTCGTCCTGCATACTGAAATAGATCAGATCACTGTCAGCACTGTGAGAAAAGCTCAGAATAACAACTGAACATGTCATCGTTATGAACCCTGAACAAATACAAATTATATATCTTAAATGTCGTCGTCGTCTTCTACTACTACTACTACTACTACTACTGCTGCTGCTGCTGCTGCTGCTGCTACTGCTGACAGTAATAAATAAGTAACAATAATAATAATAATACCTATAATAATTATTATAATAATAATAGTAATAATAATAATAATAATAATAACAATACTAATTATTATTATTATTACTATTATTATTATAATTATTATAATTATAATTATAATTATAAGTATTATTATTATTATTATTATTATTATTAAACTAATATGTTTAAATAAAAAACGAGACCAAATATCGGGATCAACGAGACAAAATATCTCGATCGGGATGATAATGAAAATGCTCCTTTGACAAAATCGTACGGCCGTCACGCAGTAATGTTCTAAATATTAGTACAAAGCCAGAAGCCAGTTGTAAAATATCGGTGAGTAACCGCCATGTTGTGTTTGATGTCATCGATGTGATACTAGTAACCGTCCGCCGACACGCTGAAGTGTTAATGTCGTAAAACAATGTCGTAATACAATGTCGTAATACAATGTCGTAATACAAGTATCGCATATTGACTGGACGTCAGAGGACAGGAAACACGACCATTGGTGTAATGCAATATCGCAATTCATACATGATTTCACTTTCGATATCAACGTGCCCTAAACATGGATACATTTGTAGCGCAGTGCTGTCACGATATACGTGCCTATGAGTGCAGGCTGAGATATAGGGTGTGTAGGTGGGTGTGAGGACACGGGAGGTCTGCATATGAGGTCAACGTTTGGCAATGAAGTCAATGCTTGGCTCTGAGATCAATGCCTGGCTATGAGGTCAATTTTTGGCTATGAGGTCAATGTTTGGCTCTGAGATCAATGCCTGGCTGTGAGATCAATGTCTGGCTATGAGGTCAATGTTTGGCTATGACATCAATGCTTGGCTGTGAGATCAATGTCTGGCTATGAGGTCATTTTTTGTTGTTATGAGGTCAATGAGGTCAATGCTTGGCTATGAGGTCATTGTCTGGCTATGAGGTCATTTTTTTTGTTATGAGGTCAATGAGGTCAATGCTTGGCTATGAGGTCATTGTTTGGATATGAGGTCAATGTTTGGCTATTAGGTCATTGTTTGGATATGAGGTCAATGATTGGCTACAGCATTATTAATTTCAAAGAAAATAACGTTCGGAAATAATTATGCTGATTCATTGACGTTGGCAAGAACCGAAACTAGACACTATGTGACTGTTTATGTTCATTACTAAGATAACATTCCTCAGATAAGATCTACGACAAAGAAACGCATCCCGATACTCCCATCAAATCATATTTTCACCTTACGTAAGAAGTTGACCAGATATTTATTCAAAATCGCGTGAGATATCGTGAGTCTACAGGATTCCACGAGCCCGCCGTGCCAGACGTAACGTGGAATGCATTTTTAAACGAAGATGAGCAGATATTATGGGGCGATAGATCGCCACGCACCGCTCCCCGCTTTGTCTTGAAGTGTAACAGTGGCCAGTTGGCAAGCATACGATACAACAACGTCATAGTGTAACTCCGCTCGGCAGGAGGGGGAAAAGAACACCAAAGTATGCACCGTGTCAGAGCCACCGTCATCTGGAGGTATGGAGTCGCAGACATTTTTTCTCCCCAAAAATCAGATATTATTAATACGGCCTGGGTAAGGTGTCGACCTCGCTGGGTGGAGCGATCTGAATCAGATTTGTCTGACAAGGGAACACCTCTTGTGTCGGAGCTGTCAACGGTCACGTCGCTGTATCGGATGACGTCGACGAACACTTCGCCAGACATCTCGGCGCTGCCTGTCTTCTGTGTGTGACAGAGGTTTACCTGTATATAGAGTGTCCACGTGTAGATATGTGTGTGTGTGTCTGTGTGTGTGTGTGTGTGTGTGTGTGTCTGTGTCTGTGTGTGTGTCTGTGTGTGTAGCCGGTGTCAGGCAGGTGTGTGGTGGTGTCAATGTGGTGGTGTCAATGTGGTGGTGTCAATGTGGATGTGTGTGTGGTGTGTGTTGGTGGGGTCAATATTGACATCATGTTGGTGGTATCAATGTGGTGGTGTCAATGTGGATGTGTGTGTGGTGTGTGTTGGTGGGGTAAATATTGACATCATGTTGGTGGTATCAAAGAATGCGGTGGTGTCAATGTGTGATGGTGGTGAAAAGGTATGCCGGTGGTATCATCATGGAAAGATTTGTAGGTATAGTATCAAATATAAAGGTATGTTGGTGGTGCATGTATATACAGGTGTGGATGTATGTTGGTGGTGCATGTATATACAGGTGTGGATGTATGTTGGTGGTGCATGTATATACAGGTGTGGATGTACGTTGGTGGTGCATGTATATACAGGTGTGGATGTACGTTGGTGGTGTCATAATATAAAAGCAGGTACACTGGTGGTGTAAATATCGACGAGTGCTAAAGTATGTTGTTGGTGGCATTGTGTACACTGTGCGGCTATCTTGGTCGTGTTCACATTCACATGCTGTCTTTACTTTAAAGTCCTAGGACATCTATAGGACATATATAGGACATATATAGGACATATATACCACGCCATCTCACATGTAGGTCACCGATGTGACAAACTGGGAGAGAAAACGTGAACAACCGACTAATGAGGTTTTTAAAATGCACACAATTTAATGTCCTCCCCCCCACCCCCACCCACCCCAGATTGCTGTATGATTGCCCCCAACGTAATATCTGCTGTACAACTTATCTTCATGAATATTCATGAGCAGTGGCGTCTATATACTGTAGATAGAATACATTCCTCCCAGGACAAAGATTTAGGATATAATGTAGATACAGGTATACCCGGTATCCTCATGTTGAGGACTCCACGGTAATCGTGTATACAGAAGGCACGTATTCAGGTGAATGTGGCTTTGCTAATGGACCCAACAGGTAGACGCACAAACCTGGCTAACATCAATTCATTCGCACAGCTGTGGCTGGGACTCGAGTGTCTTACTGTGATGGTATTCATAGATCATAGATGGTATTCATAGATCATTCCCTGGAAGACCGGTCACCGAGCACGTGACCAGCTCTAGTTCCAATCTCAACATGATCTGAGGTAACATAGACGTAATTTCAAACCCTGTTCCGGATTGAAATACGGGATTGATTACAATGAGTTGGCAGTTCTAGGTATTTCGATATTCCTCGCTGAGGGTATAAGCACATGTTCGCGAGCTCAATGATACTCCCGGGGCAATTTGAAACAGCAAGTGAGAATGTTGCGAAATATTTTTTTGTCTCCAAATGTATCAGAATTATTTTAACAGCTTGAGAAGCTGCTTTCAAGGACGATAATAACGACGACAACAGTGATATTTTCAACGACAATACTAATGGCAATGAAAATGATAATGAGAATAAAATTGGATACTAATAACGACAACAATGACAATGACAACAACTGCAATCACATGTTTAATGACAATGACAACGACAATGTCAACGTCACTAGCAATGACAACGACAGCGATAATGACAACGTCACAGCAAAGACAACGACACCGGCAATGACAACGACACCGGCAATGACAACGACACCGGCAATGACAACGACACCGGCAATGACAACGACACCGGCAATGATAACGACAATGACAATAATCCACACTCAGAGGCACAGAAATAGGACATCCCTTTGTCGAACATATCTTAATGTCCGCTATCTCGTGCTGTCTGACTTCAATGGAGAAGAATACCATCCCAATGTGGCGCACTGTTTGACATCAATACGTGGACAATGAAACATTTATGTTTAAATAACCTACTGAAACTATGCAGCTAACCCACTTTAAAAAAAAAATCAAAATAACAACCCGCTTAGGACGCCAGTTATTGTCGTTCAAGTAGATGTGGTTTCGGACTGGTAGACTGTATTTCATCTTTATTGCGTCGCGGTCTTGTTAATCTGAAGGCTATCATTACGAAGCTCGCCGCACCTACAAACAGACGAACCAGTACGAAACCTAAACACACGTAGAACTGCGAGGAATGCTGTGCTTGGTGGACCTAAAGCTCACTGGGTGGATCCAATGCTCACTGGGTGGATCCAATGCTCACTGGGTGGATCCAATGCTCACTGGTGGATCCAATGCTCACTGGGTGGATCCAATGCTCACTGGGTGGACCCAATGCTTACTGGGTGGATCCAATGATTACTGGGTGGACCTAATGCTCACTGGGTGGATCCAATGCTTACTGGGTGAATCCAATGCTCACTGGATGGACCTAATGCTCACTGGGTGGATCCAATGCTTACTGGGTGGATCCAATGCTCACTGGGTGGATCCAATGCTCACTGGGTGGACCAATGCTCACTGGGTGGACCCAATGCTCACTGGATGGACCTAATGCTTACTGGGTGGATCCAATGCTCACTGGGTGGATCCAATGCTCACTGGGTGGATCCAATGCTTACTGGGTGGACCCAATGGGTGGACATTATTCTCACCGTGTGGATCCAGTGTTCACTGGGTGTTACGGTGGCAATCCTACTTGATCACGGACGTCTGTGATGGTTGATCTTATTTAATGCTATTTGATCATGCCCTGTCTACTGGGCGCTTTACCGGCTGTAGTGTTATTTGACCATGTGCGTTCTCTTTTAGTGCTCTGTCTGTTGTAATGGTATTTTGATCATGTCTGTTTTCGTTAGAGTTTGATCGGTTAGAAGTCTGTGTTCTGTTAACTATTCTGTCTGACGTGTATATGCCCTTAAGCCTTCCTAGGCCTACATTCAAGATATGTTAACTATAGCAGAAATGTTTAAAATATCAAATACAATACAACCTATTTTGACCATAGTCTTAGAAGGGACAACGATTTATTATTAGTATTTTTGAATTGGGGTTCAGAGCCGTTGAAATCAACGCTGTCGTTCTAGGACAGGAGGAAACCTGCAACATCCGTGGCGCTGAATGTTACAGTGAACCTGCGAGCACCGGCTGATACTGACAGACCAAGGATGATCTTTGTAGCATTCGAGTAAACAGCCACGTACATGCCTATTTTAAGACAGTATTAAGACAGTATTAAGACAGTATTGAGACAGTATTGAGACAGTATTAAGACAGTATTAAGACAGTATTGAGACAGTATTGAGACAGTATTGAGACAGTATTAAGACAGTATTGAGACAGTATTGAGACAGTATTGAGACAGTATTAAGACAGTATTGAGAGTATTAAGACAGTATTAAGACAGTATTGACCAGATATTTGCTATTATTTCATATAAATTTAGCAACGAAGACAATTGCGGTTTAAAAAAATTCTATAGTAAACTCTATGGCCCATGTTATCGAGCACGGTCTGGACCTGGTTTAACTCTAAAAAAGCGAGTTTAACATTAGACGAGTTTAACATTAGACGGTATGGAAGCAGTCTCCTGGACACGGAGGGTGGATCTGGTTTTGGTATTCCTGTTTTCTATGGTATAGTGTTTGTTAACCAAGAGTCTAGGTTTCCGTAAACCAAGACTAACTTTAATCCAGGTCTACACTAAACCGCGTTCGATAATATACGTCATACTCTCGCCGCGAATCTGAGCTGACCACAATATGTCATCCACTCAGACATTTGACGGATAATATTAAAATATGTGTTCACCCGGATACAGCCCGGGTACAGCCCACAAATCCACTGTATGCGCCTGGTGGACAAGATAAGCGGTGTTGATTCATTAGTATCAGATACATATCACTTTAACGTTACCGGTAGAGTTTCCTACATAGGTATTGTCCCGTGTCGCTATAAATATGGATGTCTACTACTAATCCAATAAATATGGACGTTTTTGTTTCCTCCATTGCATTTATCCGGACGTGTTAATCTTCGTGTTATTCTGTCTGGACGGACATCAGATAATTATAAGTCGTGCTCCTTTCCCGTCCAGCCAACTGCTCGGCGATCCGGCTACTCCAGCACTCGGCGACATAATAGGTGCGCTACTCGACTTTGCGACTGGGCTCCGCGCAGTATCTCAAGTTACAGATACCGCGCACCTAACACCGCAGGGACACGCCTTAGGTTGATACACGCCTGGAGATACGTCCAGATATGTCCCGGATAGGCTTCCATACATGCTCTGACTGATACACAACACGTCATCCTCCATTGTCGTCACGTGTGCTTATTCCATTCGATTGCGTTACGTACCTGAGCAGAAAACTAGATATGACATCCACCCAAAACACAAACATACAGATATCTGACCCGTGTTGATCCCGTGTACCTATGCTGTTATAGCACTTGTCCTTGTACTATTAAATAATCGCGACGATCTGTCGACTTTCGACAGGAGCGATCATACATCACTAAGGATCGGTTACGTACATTCTCTGATGTCGACCTTGGCTAAATGTTATTACAGCCATAACTATGAAAGTCCTTCCCCACCCAGTCCGTGAATCCCAGTCCGTGAATCCCAGTCCGTGAATCCCAGTCCGTGAATCCCAGTCCGTGAAGTCCGTGAATCCCAGTCCGTGAATCCCAGTCCGTGAATCCCAAGCCGGAAAGCATATAGTTTCTGTATTTGTTTGCTTTTAATTAGTTCTCTACCTACGTTCAACTTCTAATGGTTTATGTCCCGTGTCGTTAACTAGGTCATTGCCATGGAAACCTGGAAACTACAGCTACATACAACCGGAAGTTTCCGTTTTCCAATATCTAAGTTCACGTGTTCCAGATAGTATACACTTCCGGTATGTGTGTTCCAGATGCAACCTGGACTTACCGAGATAAACGTTACATTTCAGGAAAAAATAAAATTATATTTTCTTGCGTTGCTCTCTGTACTTGTTAAGACACGTGTAAAGGCGGAATGATATGTTTCATAGTATTTCACATCTCAGCAAGACAGGCCATATATCGCTAAGATCTCGTAATGTATCGCTAAGATCTCGTAAGCAGACACGAGAGTCATCTAACTGATGACGGGTGACGGGTGACTACCCACCTCCCATCCATCTATTGAGAGAGAGAGAGAGAGAGAGGTGGGGGATTGAGAGACAAGCACTAAGTAGCCTTAATTGCAAATTCCTCCCCGAACAGCTCTTAACATCTGACCCACCTCACTATGCTGTCACGATAAAACTCTGGTATAGTCAACATAGACAACATACAGTAATAAATAAATAGCATATGAATCCGGCAATCTGATTGGTCCACGTGACCCCAAAACATTGCATTCAAACTTCAATGAACGAAATTTTCCTAGGTGGCATTGTGACGTCACGTTTTATATGATGTCATCTATACTTGACGTCGGC
>JAUTBV010044999.1:0-12486 GCA_032361325.1 Lepetodrilus fucensis
ACGTTCGAAAGAAGGCACAGGCAAATAGGCTGAATTTGCACGTGCGGGTATGTGAAGACGAGCATCAGCACGTTCAAATCGAGCCTTTTTACTCGTTCCTTCTTTCGAACGTCGCCCCTCTGCATAAAATAATATTTACTCAAAATATTTGTTATTACTGGTGCAATATTTAAATTATTTAAATTTTGGTTAGGTCAAATTAAATAAGAAAAAGAAGTTTTTTGGTTGTTCATTCCATGAAGTATTTACCGAGATAATCTACGAAATAGGGTTGTCAATGCATTTCATGTTAAACTATAGAATATGGGCTAACATTTCATAATTCATTGATAACTATGTTCGTACATGCCTGCTGGTGTAACGGAATCGTCTTGCCCTGAATTAAAACATATAATTAATATATGTTTTGTTATGATTTCAAGTGCGAAAGAAGTTGAGCAGCCGATGGTCTCAAGCTCGGATCAATGCTCAGACAAGCTGTCAAGATGTTACTGTGGACGTTCAGAAACCTCGGAGCAGGTGGACAACGTCCATGTTCCATTAGCTGCGTGATGACGTCAACCGGAAATGACGTCACGCCCTCCACATCCATCCACAGTCGCTTTTCTGTGAACATTTCGGTCAGAGTGGCACCCATCCCCCACACGTCAGAGGACCAGCTTGCGTCTTGTTGAGATACTAGACATTCTGGCGCTGCCCAGCTGCGGGCATTGACCGGTTCAGAGACAACTGGTCTTCTGACGTCAGGGCAGCTCAGCTTGGCTGTGGATCCATTATAGAGCACCAACACACTACGTGTGTGTACCGCGCGGTGCATTATGGGGGGAGATAGGCCGTGAAGGTAGGACAGCGCCGAGGTAATCTTCACCGCTATGTTCTGTTTCTGAGTCTCCTCCAACTGCAAGTGTTCTCTCGTTTTCGTATCGAATAGAACAGAGAATAAGTCCACGCCCTCGTTAAAGTCCGACAACACGAGCATGTGGCCATTTTCTACCGTGCAGGCGATCGCAGACAGGATGTTCGGGTGTCGTATTCTGTTGCTTACTTCCCGGATGTCCTTCCACAATTCCGCCTTGCTCCCGGCGTCGGAATCGTCCACCACCTCCACGCATATATCCAGCATCAGCCATTGTCCTCTGTACACAGCGCCATACGTTCCCAAGCAGATCCTGTTCGCATATTCCACATCCACCGTCTCTCGATCAATATCCGGCAGCATGGAAGAATTCGAAACAACGGCCGGAAGTTGGCAGCTGTAGGTCGCAATGTCGGGGAAATGGACCCCCTCCTCGAGCTTCGGTGTCTTGTAGAAACACTCCGAGAGCTCCACGATTTTGAAAGGACGCGAGACGTCGAAACAGTTTCCGAAAGTGACTCGGCAGTGGTAGACGCCGGGGTGACGAATGGAAATGCAGCAGAGATTCGTCCCCTCGGAGTAGACGCTTCCATCACGGTACCAAGTATACATGGACGAGTCCATTCCGTGACACCTCGCTACCACGCCCAGCAGGAAGACGTCCTGGCAGTATCCCCAGATCTCCGATGGATGATGTTCTATAAGTCCCGAACGCTCTTCTGCTCGCGGGAAGACAAACCGGAACTTGTTACCCGTCTTGTCCACGGTGGTCGTTAAGAAGACTTCCGGGGATTTGACGATACTTTTTATGACAAACCCATGACGTGTAGGCTCGTAGTCTTCAATGTGGTAGATTTGAGATTCACAAAACGTAGAGAAGTCTAAACAGTCTGATCTCGTGAACTCGGTGTCCGGAGAAACTGTCAAAGAAAACGGCGAGTTGTTATCGAACATGTATTTAACGTCCAAAGGTGATCTGTCTTCTATTACGAATCCTAGTTGGTCCGTAGGCATAAGCTTGGATCCGGCGGAACCATTATCCTCATAGGAATGAGAGGAAGACTTTATCGGACTCGCGTCCAAGTAATAATTGCCTCTGGCGTACGAACTGTTAGAGTTCTCATACCCGTAAGCAATACTTGGGTTTTCAAGGTAATAAATAAGTGGATCGTCACCGTTATCTTCAATAGGCTCATGACGCACCGATTTACATTTTGACGCGCAACGTCGCTTCCGCGGGGTTATTTGACGACCGGATTTGGACACCTCCTCCTCCTCCCTTTTGTTGGTCAGTAGATAGATATAGCACCTTGAGGCATATGTACCTTGAGATTTTAAATGCTCCGCCAAAGAACACTCGCTGCCGTTTTCGTCCGTAAATCTTTGAAGTTCCTCTCCGCAGAAGTTCCCGAGAGAAAAGCTTTCCACGTCTTCGACTCTAGTGACTTCAGAGGTTCCGTTCGGGAAGAATAAAGTTATCGCCCTTTGAACTATTTCCGTCGGATATATGTTGAGATTCTCAAGAATTAACTCTCTTGTTCCTCCTCCGTACTTCCGCCTGACCTGTCGATATTTGTCCCCCACTTTGTGCATCCATCCGATGTGGATCTTTATAGGTCTTTTCTTGGCGGACAACACCACCCTCTGAAATGTATGAGTAGTGTGGTCCGGGGTTAGAGCGGCACGTTCATCTTTTGAGAAAAACAATTAAATTAAATTAAATTATATTTAAAGCAACTCTCGCGGATATTTTTCCATTTGTAAATGTTGTCGGAATAAAATATAGCTATATTCAATATTACTTTGTCGAAATGTCACGTTCCTACTATGCACACGAAAAGGGGAATTCTGTGTTTTAAAGCTACATGTAATTTTCGTTATCATATATTTTATTACATAAATAATACAGTTCACAGCAAACAACCTTGTAGTACGCCAGTTTATAATATGTACACACGTAGATATAACAATAACAAAATAGCATAATGAAGAAGAAGAATAGTAACTTCAAGAGTAATAATAAGAAAAACAAGAACAAGAATATAATATTAAGTCGAAGAAGAATACGCGACTATACAAATAAACACAATTTCAAATAATAACAATAAGTAATACGAATTATTATAATAATACTAATAATATTAGTATTATTAAATAATAATAATCTTATCATGAAGATAAAACATTTAAAGAAACAATAAAAACAAAGAATGATACATACTAAATAAATATGCGGTTTGTAAAATGACGATATTAAACAGTATATTCTTTACAATCGTCCGCTTTCTTACCTTGGCTATCGGTGACTGGCTGCCTTCTGTTCCCACCACTGGCGATGACCTCCGTGTGAATGTACTAATGTGAGGTAGAGTCTGGTCTTCCTTGTCTTCCACTAGTGTGGAGTCGTCACGGAAATAGTATCGTAGCATTTAATTGGTATTGGAATTAATCATCAAGACCAAAAATAAAATACCAAAATTGCTAGTACATGTAACTTTTCTATAATGTATTATATTTATGCTATTTATATAGATATAATTAGAAATTATACTTTAAAATGATAAAGTTTACAGTATTTTTAATTTTCTATATTAAATGTTCTACTATATAAAATAATAATTGACAATAACAAATGTGACAGTATAATTCTATATTTTTATCATATGTCAATGACATTTTTGCTGCCACACTAAAGAATAATGTTCTAATATGCACATACAATAATTAAATATATAACCGCATTTTAAATAAAGAACACCTACTAATTACCAAAAGAGGATAATTGGAGCAATAATTGTAATTTTCTTTAAAACAAACACCAAATAGCTTTAAAATATGCATAATAATGAACATTAAATATCGGTGGATCACGTTACTAAATAATATGTCGCTTGTGAATAGTTGTTCATCTAATATAAATGTCCTGTCATATATAGTTAATGCGTAGAACACTTTCCCTCAATATTTACGGCATGTTATGTTTTCTAGACGATGTACAAAATTAGAGCTATCTTTATTTTTCATTGAGATTGCTTAAAAATGTCAAAAATATATCATCCAAGCATGCATTAGTAAATGCCAATTTAAAATGAAATTATTTCACCAGAAAATTACGCATCCCGTACTGTTTTATGGTGGCGATAATTGGTACTGTCAGATGCATACTAGTATATAAGAATATCCATTTAACCCCGTTTTCTACCGTCGCTCGCGTTATAACCGAACATAACTTTGAATACACCATTATAATGAAGTTACCGTTCGCGAAAGATTAACTGCCTGATGATGTCGGCATAGTTGCTGACGAAACGTCGTAGTTTATCTTATAGATATATGTACATAGACATTTCATATATATTTATCCTAAAATAGGCTGGAAAACGTTTGCAAAATGCATACGTACATGTATAATGTATACTTTTATTTCATTAATATTTATTCCTTACTCATTCTAATGTTTAAATCTATTAAATGTAGAAACGGAAAAAAAACAGGTTATGCTTGATATATGTTATCTATACAATTAGAAATTAGAAATTATAGTTTTAATGATAAATGTGACACATGGTACTCATGGTAATGTATTCTATACACATATTCTAACATAGTTGTGTGTGCGAACAATGGGGAAAAGTGTACTTTATTTAAGAAATGACCGTCATTTGTTATGGTTGTTCACTGAAGTATGAACGATTTGAAAGTGCTGGTTAAACTCGTGTGAACGTCTGAGCTTGCGACGACGTTCTCACCAGAGTTTAACCAGCACTTTCAAATTGTTACTGTATTAAAGTAACGTTAAAGTACTCGGACGCAAGCGTCCTCGTACTTTAACTATAATAGTTCAGGGCGAAACTATACTTTAATACAGTATATATATATGGGTAGACCGTACTCTATCCCTTCATTAAACCAGCTTATCCGTGTTGCCTCCATTCCACACAGTCCAGGAATCTCTACGCATTGTTAAATTTAGAATTCGTGAGTATTCGTGGAATTTTGCACAATGCCTCTATTCCACAAAGACTACGAATACCATGAATCGATATGAATTGTTAAATTCCTGACGATAGAACATGGTCACTATAACAGATATTAGACTGAAGCAGGAGCTGAGGGTGGAAGATTCAAATGAAATTCGTGACTATTCTTGACAGTTCGTATGTGTACTTCCTTCTTCTTCGAAACAGCCTTCTTCTAGCTATCTTCTAGCTATCAGCAGCTAGTGTTGATACTCCAGTTCCAGGGCCAGTACCATGTACAGCTGCTCTACGTTGAACATCCAATTTGGAACGAATGCCCAAGCAGGGGTGTTACCTATCTGATGACCTAACCGTTTCTGTAAGTGTAACCGTAGTGTGGCGAAACCTCTCTGTTATAAAAAAACCCACTGCCGTTATCATTAACATCGTTCGTTGTAGTCGTGGGCCAGTAGTAGGTGCAAGTGGGATAACCACGGTCAGATGAGGAACAGGTTAGAGTCACCGACTGTCCCTGGCAGACTGTCTTCGGGTAGGATATGGATGGAATGCTCGGCCGAACTGTTAGAACAGTTTAGCGTTTATTTCATATAAAGAAAATTCAAAGTTGTCAAAGTATTATCCGATTATTACATACATTCAGATACGAATATATATAGTCCATGAGCCAGAGTGAAAAAGGGTCCATTTTTTGTTGCAAATGCTCATAGGTAGGTAATCATATGTAGATGTTGTCCATATATGATAACACATTCAGATGAGTAGCTTAAGCCTGCAAATTAGCATACACAAGATGGCCGCCAATGAAAAATGATGTCTAATATAGGCATTTAAATTACTTTTAGCTGAATAATATACAATAATGTAATGATTAATTTAGTGTTTTGGATAGAGGAGAGCTTGCTGAAGATAATAGAATACAAAATATTTTGATTCTGACTTTTATAAATCGAAGATGGCCACCATTTAGTGAATCTTTAGCATTTTCTAGAAAAACCTATTAATTTCGTTTACGATATCTCAACAACATGAACACATTATAAGACATGTCTTATATCATATGGAAGCTCACTCCTTTCTCTATGACATGCTATATAATAACATAGTATTTGTGTATGCCACCAATACTATGTTATTATAGTATTGGTGTCATAGAGCGATGAAATACTTTACTTCTAGTTTCTGGTCATCAACTTACCAATGACATTTTAGTGGCGTATTGGCTTAGAATTAAAGGAGTTGAGTGAAAACAAAAAGTAATATGTGTTTTGAATAGGGAATAGTATGTAGAACAGATAGATACGTAAATTACATGGAAGTTTAATGTTATCAAATCCAAAATGGCGACCAATATGTGTATACAATTAGGCCGTGGGGCGCCACATGAAGATTGTTGGGGTGTTTTATGCACTTTTGGGAAGAAACATTAAACTTGGCAGATAGTTTATTTGACCCATTTGGAACAAATCCAGATAAATACCCAAGTATGAATACCCCTATGAAGCCGCCATTTTGGATTTCAAAATGGCTGCCTATAATTTTCACATATTGTACTTAGGAAAATTGTTAATGGTAGTTGTTAATGGTGTAATTATATACTTGTAGGTGGGTGATGCAATGGCCAACAACAACAACAAAAAACGACAATATACCTCCTATTTCAGACATACAAACCCTGAGGCAATTCAAAGTGCTTTGCATTACTGATAGGAATTATAACTGGTATAATTAATAGTTAATTAAACAACATCCAAATAGGCAAACAAGTGAAAACTTAATTGGTAAAATATTAAAATATTAAATAAATAAATAAAATAAAACGACTTCCAAATAGAACAATATACAATATTTGGGTAATTTGTGCACTTTTTGAAGATTGTATGAAACTTTGTAATAATCGCAATAACCACAACGTCACTCCACCAGTTCCTGTTCAAAATTCAAAATGGCCGCCACACAATATGTTCAAATGTTGATAATTTTCGTTATCTTGGTGTCTGTTAACCTAGTTTTGGGAAGTCAATGCATTTAATGGAACACTTAAAATAGGCTTACCTACAAATCATCTCATAAAATGCATATTTAATTGTTAGTAGGCTATCATAATAATTACCACCATAGATCACATTCACACATAAAATAAGTGATCTTCTATATTGTCATTTAGGCACACTTGCATTAGAAATATCCTATTCTTCCGGATATATCTCTATTGCATGTAACCATTTATCATAATAATAATAATGATAATAATAATAATATACTTTAACATATTTATATAGTGCCGAGTTCTTAAGTTTTTCTTACATGAGGCTGAGTAGACAATACTTTTATACTGAAGCAACAAAAATGTTTGGTTGATATCCAGATCTATAGGAGCTGTCCAATCTTGTTGAGAATACTTTCAAGCCCACTTGCGACAATTTCCGGTGTCTAGCCCTTGTCGTTCAGTGTATAATAATAGTCAAACTTGCTAATAATCATTTCACCCCAAAGCGGATTATTGCGGATGTGGGATATGTCATAGCTATACCAATTGTAGTTTCTAGATTACGGCTAATATTGAGGTAAAGGAAGTGATAGAGCATGCGTACTAAGCTAAATACGTTGCAATACGATGAAAATACGATGCAATAAAAAGCAGTACGGTGGTGACGGAGAATCAATACGGATGAGATGAGATGCAATGCGGACGCGATGATGAGAATTAGTTAATACTTCGTCCCACTTCGATTTTTTGGCTACGAACTAATACGAACAGACATTCGTTGCGCATCGTGCATGATTGTATTGATTCGAATTAGTTCTTATTAGTTCGGTGTCACTTTCGTATTATATCGGCCACAACCGCAGGCCAATACGATTGTTTTGAAAAGTTCAAAACAATCGCAGGGTTCCTGCGAATTTAAGGCTATTCGTACTGCATCGTGTCAATTCGTGTCAATTAGTGTTGATTCGCACATATCATCGTACCGCATTCTGTCTTGAGGTAGAATTAATGCGGACCCCGATTTTTTCGTTAACAACATATCAAATAGAAATATATATAAAATATATATATAAATATTAAAATAACAAAATATCGCGACCAAATCGATGGTTTTTTATTCGTATTGATTCCCAAACTTCGCCACACCATGCGGTACGATGATAAGTGCGAATCAATAAGAATGCACCAGGAAAGCAATACGGACCGGTGCGAATCCGCAACAAACTGATAGGAATGCACAACGATCAGATACGTACCAACAATAATTGACACGAATTGACACGATGCAGGTACGAATACCCTAATTATGCGGTAAAAAATGATTTATTGGTATTTTGCCATTGCTAGATTATGTATATTAAAAGAGTTAATATGCTATTATTATAGTTTCATTAGTATTTAATGTCAGGACTTATTGTAACATTTTATCCGTTGAAAACTGACAAATTTGGCGAAAAGCTAAAGCAGGGGTAGGGATACTATGTTCCATTTGTTTTCAAATTCTAGACAGTAAAAGTGTTTTTTATTAGTATTTACCCTTTGTGAATTGATATAATACGAACATAAATGTGCCCATTATACTGTCCCTTTTATTATTTGATTTCAGGATTACTTATGAAGAAATGCTATACTTTTTTCTCTGTTCCCGTAATGAAATATGCTCGTCATATTTGTAATCTACAATGTCTGGTCTATTTATTGGTATATAACAATATATTGTTTGTAAGAAATGAATAAAGGTATAACCATCTGTATATGGAAGACTTTTGTCAGTTTATTACACTTTGAACAGGGTGTGGGTAGACACATACAATACACCAAAACTGAAAAACGGGACGGTAAAAGTTCCTAAAAATGTGCGATGGATTCTAAAATGGTCTTAGGAAAATAGAAATAGTAACTGTTTTCAGTTTTACATTGAGTACTAGTGGTATACATTGCATACCGTAATACATGTACAACATGTAAATTAAGAATGCACATATTACGTATGTGAATGAGATATAAGTGTCGAAAATATGTTAATGTCAAATGTATACACCTGTCAATAACAAGCTACTCGTTTTATCACATATGGACAACATCTACATAATGATTACCTATCTAAAAATCATCATTATAATGTGTCACCAAAAATGGACCGGTTTGTGGAATTTAGGGTCTTGGCTCATGGAATATTGTCAGCAAGCAAACAGTAATGACATGACATTGACACATCCATTGGGTTCAAGGTTTTATTAACATATTATTGTGAGACTGGGCCACTGTCTGGTGACTCATCGTGACGCATCGTACACAATACATATTTTAAAATATTCATATAGCTGTTTAAATCATGTGCAATATATTGGCTATTTTAAACGCTAAAAGGCAGCCTAACTTACTGTTAGGGAACTCGGACACATCAAGAAGCCTTTCTTTACGAAAAATGTCAGTTTCTTGACGAGCAGTACCAGTTACTTTTCTATATATGTATCCGTTTCTTTACAATGGAACACCGGGCTGTCGAAGTTTCAGCAGAAGAAAATGGTAACCGCTTACATTTTCACAAAATAAATATCCATTTTATAACTTACACATAATATATATTGAGTTACATCAGCTTTCTACTACAGCTAATTAGTATGTCACTACTTTATGACGGAAACTGGCTAAAACAATATATTTTATGGTTTAACTAATCAGAAATACTTATTGTCACCAAAAGAAAAAATATATATCAATAGTGAACGTTTATGATTATGTTTTATAATCGTATATATTAAGATTATTTGCATATTAATTATTAACGATTAATGTCACAGTTTATTGAGGATATCAGCTTGATAATATCGTCAAAAAACTGTAAAGTTTTTCATAAAAAGACGCTTGCCACTGTCCAATTTCCCTACCAGTGTAATTGAAGTCAACTAAGCTTCAGAGCGGTGTTAAACGCAAGCTATATTGATGGGAAGTGATTACTTACACTCTGGACACCCTGGACCTATACTTCGTTGGTATCTCTCACGATATTCACACGTGACGGGAGACCGGGTGGTCACTGGATCTTCTGCATACATTTACAACATAATAAGCAATATTTACTGAATAACACATTTTTAGCAAATTTAATTAAATAAACTAACGTCCACAAGAAACGATACCAATACTGTCAGACGATTGAAGAAAAGCAAACACATCGGTGTCGACGCCTTAAAGGCATATCACAGCTGATAGACCTGTATAACGCTTGATGTATCAACTCAAAATGTGTTATTTACTGATGTACTTAATCCCCAGTACTCGATAGTTATCAACATATTAATATTTCGTATGAATAAAGGTAACGTTCCGCTATGTATCTTGTATTTTATGCATCAATTGATCTATGAATATAACAGTGAGCGAACATTATAGTTATGTCCCCTTAGATGATACATAAATAAGCAGTTGTCTATCGGGAGGTTGCATTTTGGAAGTACAAATATGATTGATTGTATGTATATCACGTGAAATCACTTTGCAGTTATACCAAACAACCATAACTATCTGTGATATTATGGCTTTAACGTCCCATTTTGCTTAGTATAGTTTCTTTTGGATATACATACAGTATGCTTGCTATTTAATTACATTTCAGTCAATAACATTACAAAGAATCGTGTTATTGTGTTATGTTATTATAGGATAGGGGGATATACACTTGTATAAAACAAGGGATTAGTCGTGCTTTGAATGCTGAACTGTGTGAGTATGATGATCTGTGTGATTATGATGATCTGTGTGAGTATGATGATCTGTGTGAGTATGATGATCTGTACCAAATGGCACGTATGCCAAATGAAGTAAACCCCGGGAGCTGACTTACCTACAATACAATCACGTACATAACGGCAACGTCTCCTTGTCCGCCACTCTGAAATACACGCAACAACACATACATAATCTGAATTTGAGGAGAGGGAGTGATAGAGGGTGGGAGAGAAAGAGAGAAGGGAGAGAAAGAGAGGAGAGAGAGAGAGCGAGCGAGAGGAGAGAGAGAGAGAGAGAGAGAGAGGAGAGAGCGAGCGAGCGAGAGAGAGATAGGGAGAGAGGGAGAGAGAGAGAGCGAGAGAGAGAGAGACAGAGAGAGACAGAGAGAGCGAGGGATATATACACACATGTTATCTGTTTAGTATTTGTTTGTATTAATATGTTATTGACCGCTAGACGAGCGACTAGAATTACCTTCGCGCCGTCCTCTTCCGTCCTCGTAAAAAGGGTCACTATCTACAAAGCATGTCCATGTTTGACGGCAACCATTCCTATCACGCCCCATTTCACATTCTGAAAGACAGAATAATTTAGCTGTACGTAGGTTGAACAATGAGGCAAACCTACTTTGCATTCACGTGTATTTCTCACCGCGAAGTATTTGCACCCATGTGTACTAAGCTTGCTGACTATTGGCATCAGTAGGCTACATTCAATGAGTATGCAGACATTTTGTTCATTCCTTACTTGGAAAAACAGTTACAGAATGGCAAACGGGAGGATGTTCTTTGGGACAAATATATGCCCTACAGTATACATCAAGGTGGAATTAGGACAACCAGTGTGTGGATGCAGAAAATAGTAACTGTTCCTTCTCCACAGAGATTTGGATGGACTAAGTAGAATGTTGGAATCTTGAATCTCGCTAGCAGGCAGTAATTAATTAAATGTTCCTGTATTACCACTTTGTAAGTGCAAATGTAATAACAAGTAATGAACAAATAACTGAGAACATTTGACATTCAAATACTACTTGTTTTACAATATTGTGATATGTTTACATGTTTCTTTCATTTACACACAGCATACCGCATGTTTACATCAATAACGAGTGTTTATTTATATGTGTTACAATACTCCAGCTACGTTAAATGTAATGACAAATAAGTTTGTATCCGTGCCAATTAACATGTTTACATGCACACTATGCTAGTATTATTAGTCAAATACTAATAGGATATGTCGTATGATATATGTTGAGCCCATTGAAATAAAAGAACCGTAACAATTGTAAACAATTATTTGTTTTAAAATTGCCAAGAATCGAGATATCAGAGTTCATCTATGTCCTTTTGATATTCTTCAATAAATTGCAGACGCTAAGTTAGATGACGATTTAAGAATGGATACGACTTGTGGCATGGTCGCGAAACACTTTAGGAGGTGATAACTCGGGTTAGGAGTTCCTAACTAGTTAGGACACCGTGGTGAAACGGGGGCCTCATATGTACACTCGAACTACAGCACGACCCTTTCGTGAAGTACAGGCATGTCGTATAAACAAATTAGAACAGGGCACTCATGTACAAAATGCTCTAACAAACAGGATCTTCTCCTGCCCTAAACTGACAAGCCGAAACTAAGTGAAAGAATCTTGAAAGCATTTCTAAACCCACAATTAAAAATCTGTTGGTCAGGGTATCGTTTCTCGAAGCTCTCTTAGACGCTAAGGGCCCATAGCACTCTGTTTGCCGATAGCTAATACATTGGTAAGAGGGTGCTATTGTCCCTTAGTGGCTAAGAAAGCTTCGAGAAACGATACCCAGGCTAGTTCGTACAGTAGGCCCCCATGCAGATTAACCCTCTTCAAAGATTCACAGCTCAGTGAGAAAGCGTCTTTGACATAGTTTGTCCATATCCGTGTTATCATG
>JAUTBV010045110.1:0-20579 GCA_032361325.1 Lepetodrilus fucensis
TGTAAATGCAATTACGGTTTACATACAATTACATATTATACAAATAGATATACTAGTAATGTTAAATAGATATAAAACAAATCTTAATAAACGTGCATTGAATTCAGATTGTCATGTAAATTGCAAGTAGTATACAGTATAGAGAGCTGTTGATGTATTATGATATTTGATGTAAAGAGCTACGTATATATAGATTCCCGTGAACATGCATATCTACCTAAGTACCAGGCATAAAGGGCCGGAATATTCAAACGGGCAACGCCTCTTTAGTGGCGTACTGGGTATAAAGATAATATATTTGTTAGTAATAAATGAGGCCAGGTGTGTATCACACACAAAACACAGTTGACATAAAAACTGATATCGCAGTAGTAGAAATGTTCTCAATATATCCACCTGTTAGTCAGATATAATTCACTATTCATGGCTATTGGCAGGTCTGAAGTGAAATAAACAATTATCATCGCACGTGTAAAATAAAAATAAATAGGTGTTATTTAAAACTTGTATATGTTTTCTCAAACAACAGCTATTTCAATGGAAGGCCTGGATCGCACAAAGTAGCTTTACAAAACTGGATTATTTATCTTACTGCAGTTTTTTTCTCTCTCCCTTTCTCTCTCTACCGCTAGAAGCCAAGACGGTTCTAAGATCGAAAACATTACAGAGTCAGTTCCTAATGGTCAGATAGAGGGATCGCAGGCGTAACGAGAGCAGAATGGGAACATGTGATACAGAAACATGTCAGTCATTAGATTCCGCCAGTTCTTACAATAACCGCCTTTGTTTTCTTTCTTCAGAGCAAACAGAAACCTTTGAACTTGTGCAGACGCACACCCTTCCACGTAAACTGATCATTAAGAACAAAAGTCGTCTTGTAGATAGTATTACATGGCTGCGCAAAGATATCCGTGTTGTAGATTACATCCACGTATATTGCTGTTTGAATTTCTCTCCCGGTTAAAATGCGGTGTACATGAACAAAGATCTGGTTAAGTGATAAGAATGTGATGAATGCGTACGCTGTGTGAAATATAAAATTAAATATGATGAACTAAATAGATGAATAGAAGGAATGCTTTTTAACAGATTGGTCAATAACTATCAGGTTGTTTTTATTAATACGATATCTAATTCATCAGAAATCCTGTTGAATAACAGGAGAAAGGTTATCAGGAGTATGCTATATTGAAAGTGTGTTGTACTGATATCGTGCTTTAATGTGCATCTAGCTAGGATATACCATGGGAATGCTGTACATTATCGATGCCACATATAGAAGAATACATTGACGCAACTCCATACGTTATATCATTTTTAATCATTTCACGCTCAAAATTATCCTTCGGTGTATTTTTTTTATGAGAGGTTATACATTTATACTTACAGGTGAATGAGTAATACTAAGACTATGTAGATTTAACTGGAATGCACTTTTGGAGTGCATAGGCGGGTGTTGTTACCACACGTAAGCGGGGTTGTAAATAGTTGCGGATGGTGAAAAACGCCCCATGGATCCTATGATAATGCCACGGCATGGGCAGGGTGCAGAGCAGAATGTTTAATATCGTAAATAGCATAGTGCATGCGGTCATCACGTAGTGGGGAGGGCTTAGCATGAACATATGAGACAGTATGCAACCCGGTGGATGTTAGACTGTAGGTATACATGCACTGTACTATTTTTATAGTACGGGTAGTTAAACAAGGGTCGGTACCGTTAAAGGCATACTATCACAGATTAAGTTGTCTTTTTGGACTAAATTGGAGTTAAAAATGCAAACTACATGTTCATAGCATACATGTAATTGTGTTTGTACCTCCAAATATATGTTTACTGCTGCAGTATAGGTAAAATTCCATTGCAGTTTACACTTCCTGTATAATCTGAATAAAATACCATAAAATCTCACATTTCCTGACTAAGGGAGATAACTCTAAGGATTGAACACGGTCACATTAAGCTTCCACACATGTGGGAACGTCTATATAATTAATAAATAGTAATAAATGTTAAAATATTGAAAACTAATGAGTAATGAATCATGTGGAATAATTAACTAGTATTTTTGTAGTCAAAACAAATGTAATTATTTTCAGGTAAAACCGTGCTAGACTACTATAAATAGGTAAACCATTCGTGATGGTATGCCTTTAATAGTATGTTTTACTGTTACACATATGGCTAACTGATGTGATAGTATCCAATACACTGCGCACGCATAGTACAGTACAGTACAGTACAGTACAGTACAGTATACCACTATGCAACACCGTATTACCAACACGGTACACATTGCCCATGGACAGACAATATACTTTCACCTTTTTTGTTCATAATACTGTAAGCCTAGTTTGTGGTTAATCTACTGTAAACCCATAAGATATGCTGACATTTATGACTTAAGTGTAGTCAAATTAGCCTGAGTTTCGAGGATGGCTCACAATGTGCATTCAGTGTTGTTGATTGTTTTCATTATATCATTTTATAATAATTCGATATAATCTACAAAGGTCTATCAGACATGTGTCTTTAATTGCTATACGGGTATACATGTACATAGGATCATATGATGTCTAGCAACACTAATACAATTGTATATATATACATGTACTGTATATATCCCCTAACAACAAGGTACTGATGAGTCTCTTTCGTACCCTCTATCCGACCAAGTCTTAGTGTATATTGTTTGTACACAGATTATATGTGACTCTTGTGTAATATATGCTTTGATCACTGCTGATCAAGGCAAGTCTCGTGTTTAATGTTTAGATCACAGGGCATACACTTACACGTGTTCCTGTCTCCGTGCCTAGCAACGCAAGATCAATGGACTTCCATAGTGTCATCTCCCCAGTGATCAAGTAAGTATTTGCCTTGCATAGGACCGCATATGACCCTCCTGTCTGTTGAGGATCAGTTAACTTTAGATATTATGTATATGATTTCGTTTTTGTTTGCAATTTGTATGTATGTGAATCAATATTGACCATCGGATAATTAACAACATCGGAATACGTTTCTGAAGATATGGTTTGATTTAGGAACGATGATGGAACAGTTTTCATATGTTCCATGCAGTCGTTTCTACTAAAATAGTATCTGTAAAGACAACTTGTGGCAACTGCAATTTCTATTGATATGATTATTATTAGGTGGCATCATCCTCGAAAACCCAGGCAATTATAACTACACTAACCTCCGTCAAATATTTTACTGAAGTTAATTATATTGTCCGCACACTAGCGATTTCCGTCGATGTGCGGTGCTCCAAATATCAAAACATGCTAGATATTGTGCGATCGGTCGGCGAGACTAAAAATCGCAGTCGCCGGCCACCGCACACTTGCGATTTTCCGTCTACCGACAAAAATCGGCGACGAAAATCGCTAGTGTGCGACCAGCATTAGTGTAGTCATAATGGTCTGTGTTTTCGTGGATGTGGTTATATGTGCAGAGATGCATGTGTACATGTCCTGTCAGTCGTTAACACTAGAAGTAGAAGTAGAAGTATTGTGAAAGTTAACTGTCAAGTGCTATACCTCTATCCAGTTTCTCTCCATCGGCGAAAGACCTGCCATTATGACTACTTACATCTGTCAAATATTTGACGGGTGTTAAGTAGTGTTTAGATAATGGTTTGTCACGACGTCATCGTTCTACTTGTACAGAGAAGCAACTACTACTACAATCAGATCTGATTATTATAGTATTCCTTCACTTTGAAAACGCGGTAGTGCCCGGAAACCAGCTACAAACCAAGATTTCAGCCGATAATAACATTATATTTTTATAAATCAGAATATCCTGGGGGCTCATTCTCGAAACGTCCTTACGAACTTCTTATCCTAAGAACAGTTCGTAGCCATACTATAAGAAACATTAAGGACTGTTGAGGCTAAGAAGTTCGTAAGAAAGTTTCAAGAATAGACCCACTGGTTCAGTAAATATCCACCCACAATCCCAGTATCTTATGATGCACTCATGATACTGCATTTGAAGCTAGAAATGCGGCACTGCTTCATGACATTTCGCGGAATTCCTGAAAAATGAGTCCTCTGACGGTGTAGATGTTATTTTGACTCCTATGGCGGCAAGTGCACTGATGCACAAACATGGAATAGAATGACACTGTACTTATTGTACCTCCCTAGTGACGCGGACTCACTCAGACCTCTCTCCTGCCGTCATCCATCACAGAATCCGACGTGATCAAACCACATGTCCCACATCAGTGGCAGCGGCGTTGTTTACGCTGTCCATTAACCCTCTCCATGTCGGCGTCAGCCGGAGATGTCCAGAAGAGTTGTGCCTGTGCCTAGTCCATCAGGGAGAGGGTTAAAGATGTTTCAGAGGGATCAAAGTATTTCCATGTGACCTTATCAGGGTCCTTAAAATGCGATGACCTCGCATGACCTCAGATGGGACGATTCTTTCTTGGGCGATTCGTTTTAATGCCGGGGGCTTTCACGCGATTAATCTAGCTTGTATATATGCAGTATTGAAGTCATTAGGAATACGTACTCGGATAGCTAGCATATCTTTGATACCGCGTCTTAAAGGTACCGTTAACATGCGAAGGTCATGTAAGGTCAAATATACAAGAAGGAAGATATCTAATTGGTTGTCGTGATAAGCTCTTAAGAAGTATAATGATGTGACTAAATCAAGGCAACTTGTCAACGTACTTATCACGCATACTTACGGCTAAGCTCAAGGAGTCATGTTAGGTTATCAGCATCGGAATGAAGACTTCAATTGAAGCACGCTTCAGTGATGTACAACGTCCTAGTGCATCCTAGTTCAGATATGTATTGTATGATGCATGCCGTATACAGTATAGGGGAATGTAGGTGCATTAATGATGCGATTTTTGTTACAGCCTTAACATTGCCAATATTTTATTGTATATGCAATAATTATAATAGGATTCATGAATATACATATTAGAGAGATCACGCTCAAAGAGGCAACAACACTCCTGGAATGTTATTCCACAGTAATTGTATTCGAATATTTAGTCAACATGTCACGTTTAGTCTGTCCTATGTAATGTTTGTGTGGATTTTATGACAGCGTGAAAATATATGTATTTTATTTTAAAAGAAAATATGTTTTTAGTTCTATAAACAGTTGAAGTATTCTCTTCATTATTCACATGTATTCATACATGGGATTCTGTCTAACATAACGTATGGTTCAGATATTGTCATCTCCCTCCACGTTAAAGAAAACGCACAGACACACACACACACGCGCGCGCACACACACACATACACACACACAAACACACACACACATACATACACATACACACACACACACACACACACTCCCTTTAACTATCAATATACTGGTATGCACCACACTGAGGATAAAGCAGCGTCTATCACATGCAGCTGGTATTATATAGAGCTTAATAACAACTGGAACTACTTTACATTACTTATTGCAGTTTCACTGTATACATTTAGATTTGAGAAGTAGAATAACTCAATTTCATGGTTTGCCTATGTATACATTTTGTTGTTTGTTAAACAGTTAATTTATAGGAAACACCATATTAAATACACGTAATTGTAATGGACAAGATTTCTGTTATAGGTGATGGATTAGTGTTCTGTCAGACTATTTGATTTCACGCCTGCTGTACAAAGTAGTTGGTCAGAAGTTGAATGCCATATATAAATGTCACATGGCAAATATGACGTGTTGAAATTAATTTGATAAAATGGGTATGTTCAATTAGCCCGTTGTGGTAGGACTCCCACATGCGCGAATAACAGCATACGGTGTGTGTGTGTGTGTGTATGTGTGTGTGTGTGGGGGGGGGGGGGGTGGAGTCACGGTAACTGCCGCTATATAAAATACGCTATTTGGACGCTGTTCGCGGTCATATAACAAGCTGAACATTATGTAACAAGCTGAACATTAACCTGTGATTTATGTCCCATACTTCCAGATTGTACCACGTGGTATATTTATTCCAAGAACCATAATCCAAATATCCGTTCGCGTGCGCTGGTCTAGGTGCTAATTAATGCCAGACACGTGAGCCGGAAGACCCCCTGCTGATCAGTGTTGGCGAACACGTATTCGGGCAACTTCGCCACGTGAGTGATGGGTGCAACATACACGAGATCGGAGATGGTGTTGTTCATTTCAATCATTCATTTCCTCTTGTCCAGCTGCACGGTTTTCGACCAAACCATGTGCTTCATGGTTACCTAGGCTATAAATGAATGAATGAATGAATTCTATTTTTATGATGATTGTGATTTATGATGATGAGGAGGAGGATAAGGATGACAGACAGTGCATCCTATCAATATCGCGTCAGAAAGTTAACTTTCGCGAACATTGATGCCGGAGCGGGATTTGAACCTGGAACCTTTTGCTCCAACGTTCTACCAATGCGCTACCACCCGCCCCCGACGACGATGATGATGATGATGATGATGGTGATGATGATATTGGTGCTGATGTTGATGCTGATAACAATGATGATGATAATGACTATGATCATGACTATTATTAGTATCACCATCAGCAGCAACTATTACCATCAGCTACATCGCCATCATCACCAACATTATTGCCCTCATTATCATAGCACTTAGTAAGATGATTTGTTACTGTAGTTATGCGTGTAATTGTTATGTATTTGTTACGTAGCTAAATGTAGTGCAGCATGAACGCAGGCCAGGGCCCGTATTCTCGACATGTCTTAGCTAACAACTTCTTAGTGAGAACATATCTCTTCAAAAGTTAACATAAGCAGAAAAGCAGTTGGGCCAATATCTAGTACTTATACGAATTTCTTAAGACTTCCGATGTTTCGAGAATACAGACCCTGCTGATTAACGCTGACCAATGTCCTATATGGCTTGGACTTTTAAACAGTCACGCCCAGTGCTTACGAATGTCATTTACGATTTCATGCTCAAGCTCAAATTATATATGGGGATTTGTGAATAAAACTTTGAGGAGCATGAAATCGTACTCAAGTTTCGTAATCTCGGTGGCAGCGTAGTATCCTCGAAACCCAGACCATGTCTACTTTAAAACAGTTAGCAGAATGATGATAAGTAGATGTAATTGTCTGTGTTTCGAGGATCCATAGCATAATTATTATTTATATAACCTTACCTCTGTTGCCATGAGCACCGTTCTCAAGCTTAAAATCCGATATGTTGTAATACATACATTTATCCTGGAAGTCTTCCTGACAGCATCGAGACACCCGACTGCACGGGTTAATACATGTATATATGATGGTCCTCCTTGTGTCACCGTTTTATTGACGTGTTTTTCTAAATAACAAACTCTTATACGAGTGTATCGGTTATCTTAAGAGTGTCTACCTGATACCTATGTTGGCAATCTTATTTAAAAAAAAGAGTTTTGTATAGGATTACTTTACAGACTATGTATAGTCATACCTCCACTCACAACTACCATTCGGAGAGAAAGAGAGAGAGAGAGAGAGAGAGAGCGAGCGAGGGGAGGAAGAAATGAAGGAAGGAAGGAAGGAAGAGACAGAATTTGACAGACATACAGACAGTTAGAGACAGATGCAGAGAAGAGAGAGAGAGATACATAGGAAGCGAGATAATGAAAGGAAATATAACTAAGCCAATATGTTTAGATATAATATACCGAGCGCTAAATAGTAAATATAGATTAATAATTAATGTTTTCCGCCAAATACTTGTCCTATTTTGATAAAACAGTCCTATATACTTCGATAAATGCTAATATATGGTAATGTAAGTCTTCGAGGTTATGCTACCCAGCCAAGCACTAGCAGTATGGTATGGTAGGATATATGGGTGGATATAGGAAGCGGATCCCGTACGCATCCAGCTTTTTTTCAAACCCATGACATTTTGGACAATAACATAATTATGTTTAAACAAAAACATAAGTGTTATGTATATATAAGTGTGAGGCTTTAATAAATATATGTCTGTATGTTTGTTTGTCTGTCTGCCTGCCTGCCTGTCTGCCTGCCTGCGTGTCTGTCTGTCTGTCTGTTTGTACCTCAAGTGATGACGATCTCTTCTTTACGTCACGTAGCGTCTCTGATGAGAATAAATGAAGTTGAATCTGAACATGCTATTATGGAGAACACGGGCTTCGTTATGCTAAATGTCAAAGAGATCAGAAGTGTGCAGGACAAAGATAAACGCAGGCGATCTTCCATTGAAATATAGTTACGCAGATAATTACCGCACACGGGACTTGAAGGAAATAAATTTCCGAGCGCAATACAAATAGAACGGTATATTTCAACAGCCGTCTCAGGAAAGAAGTAAATCTGGTTTAATGCGCCCTGTGTTTATGTCTTGAGTAGCTGTGTAAATCGTGAACCTATAGAATCGCAGCTAAATCTACCCGAGGAACAGTATAAGTTGAAGAGTAGATCATGTTTATTTCATTTTGGCACGTTGTAAATGTCATTGTGTTTGAAAGACCTCCTTAGGTTAATTATTGCCATCACAGTTCAAACATTACAATCATAGTTACTAGTATATGGTATTAAAATGTATGTGTGTGTGTGTGTGTGTGTGTGTGTGTGTGTGTGTGTGTGTGTGTGTGTGTGTCTGTGTGTAGATGTTTAATCATTGTATTCATTTGTTTTGTTTTAATTATGTGAATTGTTACAGAACCGACCTCATTGTTTGTTGTTTGTGTGCATCTATTCACCTGAAACATGTAACAATGTTATCAAATCTAAATATAATTACAATAAATATGGATTATTTTGTTAATTTGCATCGTTAGTATTTGGTATGAAGGAAGAATGCTATATACATCCTAAAAGAATGCGATTACGGCGGAATGCATTCGAGGACATATGTATATATTGTTCAAAGTGCGTCTCCTGATCTAATGTTGCTAATTACTGAAATAAACGGATGCAGTTGCAAAACATATACATTTAGAATTACACAGGTAATTAAAATTGGCTTCCATGACATGTGTTACAAAACAGAATACAGTACCAGTGGCATGTGACGGACAGAATATTTAATTTGAGAGGCAATCTTTGTGGATATGCAAACGAATAATATAGTTTAGCTTGTAAAATACGAAAATAGCCTACACAAATCTACATGTAAGTACATTTATCAAGACAGTGGAACATTAACCACTATACATTCTGCTCGTCATATCAACAAGAAATTGCAATGTGTTCCAAAAGAACATATATCGTGTATATCTGCATCATGAATTTGGAATTATATTACTTAAGCAATATAATTCCAAATTCATGATGCAGATATATACACGATACATGTTCTTTTGGAGCAAATTGCAATGTTTTGCGAATCAAAACTATGAAAGTCAAGTTATAGTTTGGATTCCAATCTTAAAATGTACACGAATGGAATATACATGTAATTTATATATGATTAAATGTTAGTCTAGACCGCTATATAATTAGTGTCTATCCATCTCAAGGGCAAGGGCATGACGAGTTGCAGCTAAATTGTAATGTAATGGCAGTATGTCACGGCAGTTCTACAATGCGTTGTCACATCTATTCTCGTCATAGTACAATGAATTGTCACATGTCTGCTTGTCGTAGTACAATATGAATTGTCACTTATTTGCTTGCGCTGGCTACAACAATAATTTCGCGTCCCCTCGGATTACGTTCGGGGCGAGTGCACGTCTAGACGACAACGCATTTTAACGCTGTTTAGACATACTTGAGAAATTCTGGCTCTCACTTCGGATCAAATATCATGGCCGCTGGCAGTAGCTGGTTTCACGTTTCATATCTGATGTCTTCATGTGATATGTACATAGATGTTAGTGTGATGTTAGATGGCTACCGAAACAGACGATTATATTTCTAAAATGGACTTCCGCTTTATTGATCTGACATTTCGATTATATATTACTAGAGGCGAAATGTTATATACAATGCAATGATCTAAAACAGACGATGAACATAATCTCCATATATAATGATGTTGGCGTTGGTCTAGACGACTTGTTCACGATGCAGACGTTACTGCAAAACTTTGACAGCACAGACAGACATAATATTGTTTAATGAAGTTCAACTTTTTAAATATTTTTTAATAATTATATAATACAATATAACCGAGCCTTTCCTATACACGATTTTGTAATATAATGTAATAGTTGATGTAATATTATTTTCAGAAAAAAGACTCCCGTTTATAATAAAGTTCATGTTCTATTATTCATTGGTCTTCTTGTTCATACGTACGGATCATATCAACACTAAAATATATTAATCCACCGAGTTGGTGTTCGTGCTCGGGATTTCTGCTTCAACGATCGCAGGAGGGTTATTGTAACAGTAACCCGTAAGAAAAACATCCCGGCGTCACGTCTATTTTGTACCCCGGATAAACCTCCCAATCCTCCTTGTCTGACTCAAACTTCAAAACAGTTGGGTTTATTTTATCATGAGGATGTCAACTGGATCTACACCGTCCTGTGTGCTATGATGAAGTGTCATGTCATCGACTGGCAGAATTTGATCACAAATGCATAAGATTGTATTCCCAAGTTGTCCTTTTTTATATGGAAGAAATGAAAGACCATTCACTGATGCTAGCGCGTTTAGATGACATTTAACGATAACAAAATCTGCATTTTTTTCGTAACTTCACGAACTTACGTCATAAAGTTCGTATCCAGTGGATCTGATTACAAAGGTTGATATACTTCATGGTGGAAGTGTGAGAAAAAATGGCCGAAGACGTAAAGACTACGCCTCGAGTAGTTTAAAATGCATTACATGTAGGAAAGTCGTCTAATGTATATATCCACGAAGAAATCTGAACTTAATATGCAATCGTCTTGTCTAGGGTATGGTGGCCTATTGTAGTCGTCTATCTTTGCTTATACTCATACACACTTAATAATTGAGAGATAAACATATACATCTGGTATATTTTTGTCAGGTGTGTTATTTAGACAATGTATGAAGGAATACATCCATTGTCTCACAAAGTTACCTTCTTTTTTAAGGAACGTACTGACATTCTAGGAGCTGTTGGTTTGGGATGGGAGGAATCATCCTATTCTTAAATGAGTTCGATGGAATCTAAATTGATTTTTAGAAGAACAACTGACAACAATATGTTTTGAGTCCCTACTCGCTATACCGCCTACACAGCACTAGATCATAATTTAATTATCATATTTCCCATGCGGCTTTGAGGTATCGTTACATAAGATCCAATTGCCAGATAATAGCAATATAATTGCCCAATGTTCTTCAAGCATATCGAAAACGCTTTAACCCGCCTGTCAACACAAGGTACAATCTATCTGAGCTAAGTGCTTTGACAATTATTTCTGAGGTGATGTCGGGTTTGCATTCAGCTAATTCGTGGACGCTGTGACCCTCCATGCGATAATATAGTTCCTCTGAACCGTACTCGATGACCCTCAGAGTGGGGACACTTGGCCCGATGACTGTACGAGTCAAACGGTTCGCTCGGCTCTGTGTACAGTCGAACCATCCTATTAAAACTGTAGCTATAGGTACAATACATTATAGAAAACCTCTTCTTGTCTCGGTGCAGTGACCTTTTATACAGTACAGTAGCAGCCATTAATTTGCCCCCATGCTCGTTCAAAAGGTGGGTGGATAACTTGACAGCATCCCTGGTTCAGGAGATTTCAAACCAGTGTTCGGAATAATATAACCACAGGGGAATAATTGATACTCTGACTTCATGCCGGGATAGTGTTCAGATGGATGAGAAACACCCACCCAAACCCCCACCCCAACCCCCAACATACCCCCATGTCTGCACTGCGGTCAGTACCTATCACCCCGAGCATCCTACCTGTTATTACTGTATCTGTTGTCGTGCATACACTGTGACAGGTTGATACTTATGTATTGTCAGTAGCCATTCATTTGCGGTGCAGACCTATTTCATGTAGGCTACATGCATTTCAATATTTCAAGAAGCAATGGTTGCACGCATGATTATATGAGATAAGTTCCTAGCTGTTCGATACACTCTCTATTATCTCACTTGCAGGTGTTCTATGATCACGTGATTTAACATGCATTGAAATATATAATCTCAGTTGATATCACCAGATGTTTATGATTTAAGTGGAATATAATGCAAGTTTAATGGTGATGGTTTCTAAAGGATGTTTATTAAAAGTAGCAGTGTTGTTCAGGGTACGACACTTATTATATGTCATCAAAGCGCATTACATTAAGAATGCATATAAGTTGAAAAGGAATCTACATGTATTTCTTGAAAGTAGTGCTATGACTCATCTACAACAAAATAATGCGTTAATTTTGTTGACACAGGTGAAGATAAGTTCACTATAAAGTAGATACACATCCGCGTACGTTTACTCGTTTAATGCATTCAGTGTTCAGTGTAGTGCTGTACAGTATAGCTATGACAGATGCACATGTGTACAGGCTACTAAAACATGTGTTAACTGTGTACAACACATATATAAAACCCAAAGGATAATTTTAATGTTCAATATTTTAGAATTTAAATATAATTTGTAACTTTTAAATGTGTAGAATATGTATTTAAGCTTATATGTTCGTATTTATTTAGTTTTAGATATATTGGAACATAAACATAATTTGTTACTTTTATACAGTTTTATGTTGTTATTTTAATGCACGTGTTTTATATTAGTGAGATTGTAGGTAGATGCACGTGTTTTATATTCGTGAGATTGTAGGTGGATGCACGTGTTTTATTTTGTGAGATTGTGGGTAGATGCACGTGTTTTATATTCGTCAGATTGTAGGTGAATGCACGTGATTTATATTTGTGCGATTGTAGGTGGATGCATGTGTGTTTATATGTGTGAGATTGTAGGTGGATGCATGTGTTTTATATGTTTGAGATTGTAGGTGGATGCACGTGTTTTATTTTTTTTGAGATTGTAGGAGGATACACGTGTTTTTATGGGAGAATATTGCTTTGTTACATTTTGATTTCAACATATTTTATTGACACAAATTCAACAGGATCATACACAACAGGAAAACACTTATCTAAGTTACATCTTTATTTACAATTTATAATAACATAGTTGGTGCAAAACATATTGTGAAATACCGGTATATATACAAACAAGAAGGAGTTAAACAAAAGAAAAATGCATTAGTATACCGGTATACGTCGGTTGTTTTATGATGACGATGACAATGATCGAATACAAGATAAATCTTCATCGAGCAGTACAGAATAACGATACCAGTCTTCACCGCTCTCAGGTAGGAGGTATTGCCTGTGTGTAGTGTATAGGCTAGACTATCAATAGTCTCGGAGGGTTTAGGCATACATGTCTACTACATAATATGTAAGTTTCAAACCTCTGCTGGAAACTTGAAGTGAGCCCGCAGTCAAAGGGAGACAACCTCGATCTGAGTTTGAGACGCTCTTCGCTGATACCCTATTATTTCACCATGTCATATCCTTTACTGCTTCAGTAATATACTACAACATGTATATATCCCCTTCCAATTGCTAGGATATACATACTCACACAACTGGCTGCAGAATTGCAGACAGTACAAGTTATTAAATATGTAAGCGCATGTATATTACATTATGTAAGAAAACATACATTCACTGATTACATGGTCTTGGAATGTATTACTGCTGGTGTTTTGTAATGTTTGTAATATGTAACGTTGATGACATTCAATATGTGTAATTTTATTTTCGAAGAATTTGCAATCACATTTTCCCACAAATAGACAATATCCATGGGCTTGTCTAACTACAACAATGATATACCGTTTTCATGAACAAATTAGAAGATACAGGAGCTGATAAATGCCATAGATCTACTGATCTGTATGTTCGCATACTAATGGAGGTTTCATACACACGCTAATACGCCTACTTATTATTCTTAATTAATTGTGATGGTTAAGTTTCTAACGATAAATTAAATATACACATATACATATACATATTGTATTCTACCACATCTACACGTTCGATTATCGTAAAAGTCCACGAACCTTTAAAGCATACAGAAAGTGCAATATGTTACATAGAATAGGTCAACATCTACATGCTTTAATACTGTGACAAGTTTAAAGACCCCGCTAGCTCTAACATTAGCGACTATATTTAGCTTTTGGCGGGAAAAAGAATGTCCCGGATTTCAGCGTTGTTAGCCGATATTCTATAGCAGTGGATCTAGTAAGCTGTGCTGAGCTAGTATTTTTACACACGCCGGCGAAAACAAGGTCAACTATGTTTTGGAGCTATCACCGAATTCTTTTCGGTCATGTGTTCGACTTGCCTTATACGGTTGATGTGGGGTTGTTTTGCATTGATAATATGACATGAGCGAACGCAGCTTGGTGGTTATACATATAAACAGTACGGCGTGGGTATACTATGACGATCTCTTGACAGTGTGAGAAAGTAGGGGGAAAGGGAAGGGGAACATATTTGATATGGATTTGGGGCAGGTTTCATCAATGGCTGGACATTTCTAGGGTTAATTGAATAGATAACAGAGAAGGTATTGTTAGGCAGAGAAGACCCGCGGAGAAGGGTCGTTATAAATCTGACCGCATATAGACTTCCGAATATACTTGACCATTGTGGTGAATGACAACCACGGGGACATATAATTGCTATATAGACTTAATATACATACGCTTTACTGTATACATACATATACTGTACTAGGATTGTAGTGTATACTAGTATATACAATATGCTAGGTTTTATAAATGATACTACCCGTATTGTGTATATCGGATGTCAAGTATACAATGCTAGTTTTGGGTGGAAAGACATAGAATACAAATAGTTTGTGGTCAACAAACTATTCTTCTGCTGTGAAAGATTGTTAAGAATGATGCAAAATAGCATGGTTTGCTAGCTGTAGTATCTCAAGTATCTGTTCAGTCCATTATGTAATTTGCGTTCACAATTGCATTGCTTTCCAGGGAGCCTATTATCGAAACGTACTTATACGAACTTCTTAGCCTAACAACAGTTCGTAGCCATACTATAACTATGGCTAAGATTGTCTTACGTTCGTAAGGTTTCGAGAATACGCGCACTTGAGACCGAGCGTAGCTAGGATATAAAGTGAAACCATCAGCATTGGATGCGAAATTGCTGAATATATATATCTCTGGCATAATGTATTATCTTAATGAAGTTGTCAATTTGATATATATATCATCGTCTTGGTCACCATGTGCCGTAAATCGTACAATATCGTGACCGTGGACAACCATATCGTCATCATGGCAAGTCATCGTCATCCATTCACCATCGCGGTCCTATTGGAATCCGTACATGGATCTTGTATCGTAGCAGTTTATTTAAAGTACAACGTGTGTCTTATGACCGCAATAAACACCACACTGTCTTGTCAGGTATATATGTGTGTGTACTTGTGACTGACAAGACAGTGTAGGTATGCTTTCACGTACCATTCATAATATGATGTTGTGGACAGATTTAGAAACATGAGTATTATAATTGTTATGAACACAATTGTTCCATTTGTTTAAGTGGTTCAAGATGGATCCTCCATATCATCCAACATATCATCCGACATACCAACTTTATGTCAATGAACTTTATATTCTTAGATAATCCAACAAAATTAATTGACGTGCTTTGCATATTATGTTGTATTCTTCATTTGTTTTCGTTTTGAAAATCACACTGCCTGATTTGTCAACGGATAAATAACGGATATATGTAGGCCAACAGTGTAGCTGCGTAGGCATGTGCATCCATGTATTTTACTGTTTTGTCATGAATACTAGAAGTTGTGTAATACACCGCACGTAAACATTGTCACATGACTTGCAATTTTCATACTTACGCATGCGTCACTCGATCTGTTTACGTCGAAATTGAAATCGCTGTAATGATACAAGTATACAGGTCACGTGACGAGTATATCAACATTCTTATCACATATCAGTGTTAACTTACGCCCTCCACATTATGAAGATAATAACACATTTCCTGAATGGAAACCTGATGAAAGTCGGTCAAAAGTATGTTGTCAACAATGTCATATTGCACATTACAAACAAAATGTGTGATTTTGGTAGTTGGTCTTCATAGACCATGACATTAAGTTTATTTCACACCAAGGCACACATTCTTGCTAATCTAGAGTAGATCTACACTAGCTAGCTATATATCGTATATAGCAACATGTGTTTACTTCCCAGTAGATCTGTAGTAAGTACTAGTAACTAACTGACACGGTTGTTTGGTCACGTGATCTACGGATCGATGTGAATGAAATATTGAACGATCGGCGTCGATGTTGTGAATGGACCTCTTAGGTCAATCGTACTAGAGTTCCCAGTGCACGATGTATTGGGCCTACTTTACAAACAACATTGTAGTAGTACGGTGTCTATTAATGGTGGGTATTCGTCACGGAACGGAATTCAGAATAGTGAGTGTCCATATACACACCTAATTGAGACATCATATGTAATGAAAAGGCGCAACCAGACATCGTCTACTGAACATCTGTCAAGGCATTGGCGTATGTTAATATAAGTACACAATGGTAACATGTTTCAGAGAATGCCAATGGAAATGTATAAGAACGGAGAAAATGCAGAGGAGTACTACTACTACTACTACTACTACTACTACTACTACTACTACTACTACTACTACTACTACTAGTATGTATGCATGGATTTCAAACGAAATGAAGTGTCAAGTGGCTCTAGAGAAACCCGGAATAAGAAAAAAAATACCGAAAGAGTTCCACCTTATTTTATGGAAATGTTTATTAGATACATCATTTTATTATTTTAAAGTCAATTTGCATTGTCGAACGATGTTGGAACCTAAACATTCTGCATCTAAGCAAATATAATGAGTCTGAATAGATAATAAGGGTATTAGCTTCATGTACACTCACTTCGTTTATCAGACATGCAACACTTTCATAAACACTGAGAAAGCAATATTTATAACTTTCCTATTTAATATACATCTACATGATTTATGCATGGACCTGGAGCTATCAAAACTTCCGCGAACAATGCATGATCGTATGTTCCCATACAGACAAAGAGTATGGTGTTATTATGCTAGAATTGATACAAAACCCCAGTTCAGTGATGCTGACGACAGTAGCAGCTTTGTCTGCCACAATAAATGTCATGATATACCTACACCCACAACAACACGTATACTCTATAAAGAAGGATTCCCGTGGGACAGTGCCAGCATAGCGCCGCATTCAATTTAAAACGGAGGTCTAACCAGATATGCAATGAAGCAGAGACACTTGATAGGCCTCTCTCCGTGTAACACAATATTACTGGTCATTATAAAGTCAATATACGTCAAGCCACCGAGAGCTGGTCCTGAGTTGTATCCATTACCCACTGCTTCGTCCCTTGGTCAGATTCGCCGGACGTTGACCAGAGAACTTTCAGAGGCAATGAATAAGGAATTAACGTTACCTATCAACGTGCTATACACTTGCCTCGGTGTGGTCTCGCAATGGGCGGTGTCCAGGGAATTACTGACAGGGATTTGTGGTCTGACCGCAGACATAAACACGGCTTCATTTCCCTGTAGGTGTTCATGAAGGCAAAAGTCAAATACTAGTAGAATAGTTTGTTTTTGATAAATATTGTATGCTATGTATCTCGATCGCAACAACTATTTGTGAGAGTTAAAATTCGATGCCCTGGGGCGGTATCCTATAAACTACTTAGATTTTTAATTAACTTACTAGGTCAGCAATAAAAGCCTTAGTTTTAAACTTATTTGGACTAAGTTTTGTGTATTTTGCTTAGCAAAACTTAATCTTGAACTATGCTTGAAACTGCAGACTAATCCTATATAGAAAACTTAGTCAAAATATGTTGCAAATTTAGTGTTCTGCTGACTTAAATCAATGTTATAGACTAAACTATTTATAGGTTATAAACCACCAAATAAAATTCCATAGACGTTTGTATGCATAACTTCTGATTCAGTCAAACCGATACCACAAACCAACCTTCTTTGCAAAGTTCAGTTCCCTAGCAATGTATAGAAACCAAAGAAAAAGCAAATGTCAAATTGCTTGTTTACGTTTCACAGGAACGTGCATGACGTCACCGTATGTCCGGAATGAATACATTGTGTAAACTTCAACTATCATAAAGACCACAAACATAACAAATTTGGTTCTCATGTAGTTCACAGTTGATGTTTTTAATCGGCTGGGGGCTGTAATGTACTTGTCAAATACAGTGACATTACCATTTATAACCAATCCAAGGCCGTAATTCAAATATGTTAGTGGTGTATAACCTATAGGATACCGCCCCACGTATGCTAGTGTAAACCAAGCATCGCAGGTTGCGAATATAAATGAAATAATAATAATAACTACTACTACTACTACCACTACTACTACTACTAGTAGTATTAATATTACGCCATTCCATGCTCGGAAACATGCACATATAACTACAGCATTGCCTTCATTAAAAGGACAGAACCGTCAATTATTATTTTTAAATTGCATTGCATATTATGTTGTATGCAATATTTGACCAAAAGAACTACATTAAAGGCATAATATTACAGATATTTATGGTTGTTTTGGACTAGTTCTTAGCTATAACTGCACATTACATTCACTTGACATACATAAAATCATGTTTGTACTTTCAAAAAGCTTTTCACCGCTGTGTGTTTGACAAATCTTCACTGCAAGCCCCCTGCGACTCTAGAGTCGGGTTTAAATCAAATACGGCCAACGGCTTCTTAATATATTATGCAAGGGGACATAACTCTAATGTCTGCTCGCATTCGTTCTTAAAACTGTGATACATCAAAGACAATATAAATAGCGGAACGTTCCCCTATTTAATATAAATATAATTTGTTTTATAACTATCGAGTGCTGGGGGATAAGTACATCACTAAATAACAACTTTTGGGTGGGTAAATCAAGCGTAATTACTCTCAGATCGAAATTCGTTTGTCCGATTATACAGGTCTATCAACTGTGATATTATGCCTTTAAAACAAACTTTGAGGATTTTGAATCTGAACGAATATCAACTAATCTAACTTCCTGTTAAACTTCCTACTTTCGGTTTATCGGGCCCACTTTCGGTTCGTCGGTCCCACTTTCGGTTCGTCGGTACCAATTTCGGTTCGTTACTAATCATGTAACTCTACAATTTAACTGCCTACCAGATAAAGGTTTAAACCGCAAGTGCTTTTACGGGTTAAACAAGGTTTCCTATAGTATTTTTTTAATACCTGTTATTCGGTATATATACATATATATTTCTAACATATATTGGACTACATTCTTTAATAACAAACGTGTAAAGGAGCATCAATGTACAGCCGATACTATGGATGAAGACAAGTTACTTCAGCTTCATGAACCATATAATGAACCAATACGTGCATAGTATTAAGTATCCCCCATATTTGACACATGGCGTAACAGAACCTACCCTAGATAAGATTCTCTTCATCACAAAGATCTATTACTTCTAAAATTACATATTACATTTCATACATAACATTTTTCTTTTCGCATTAAAAGATTATCTAGCATTAGTTACAAGAACATTCAACCTGCCCTCAAGCGACGAAATGTATCACTAAGGACAAGCACTCTGCGTTTTGGGACCAGACATGATGGTATAGTTCTCCTTTCTAGCTATTCTTTATGTACTTTCTGATCCACACCGCACAGTGTAACTGCGCATGCATCGGACAGAAAGTACAGAAAGAACAGCTAGAAAGGAGCATTAGCCTGACAACCCCTCCATGTATCTTACCCAACATATGCTGAGCTGTACACTTATGTATCTTAGATCAAATGTAAGTGTCTTGTTTTGAGTTTGTCATTTACGCCGTATTATGGAATGCACTCTAAATATTGATCTGGCGCGAGTAGTGTGATCTTCTCTTATATTAAAGTCCATGGGAGAGGAATACAAAACAGATGGCGGGGTCTAAGGATGTGATGTGTCACACACAGGAGATAAATAAGGTTGTTATATAGGTGTTTATACGTGATGGGTACTAGCATTCATCGACATGCATATTACGCAACCGTTTCCATAAACACTGGATGCGGTTACCAGCAGGGAATATGTCCGGAGGCCTTTAAAAAGATCCTTCAATTTTCTCAGCGTGTTGGTTACTTTACCAAAGAGAATCGTGACGATGTAAGCCTTACGGTATTCTGCGGTTGGATTTGATTTTAAAAGAGTGACTGTATTCAGTAGGCCTGTATATAATCACTGTGCTCCCTTCTATCTAAGATAGTGTAAGATTTATTAGTATTGTTTATTATTATTTTGTAAAAAAAATATTATTTTGTTAACCGTCTTGTCTAATTAGATATATTTCTGATTAATTCATAGCAGAAGATGAGATGTTACATAACATCCACCTACCCATTACTTAGGGGATAAAGGTCTACTGTTTGGAAATCAGAGTGTATCAATCGTAAATTGATACCGTCTAAATTTGAATTGAACACCGAACGCGCAGCGTGAGGTGTTCAATTCAAAATTTAGACG
>JAUTBV010045221.1:0-20578 GCA_032361325.1 Lepetodrilus fucensis
TCCTGAGACCGTTTACGAAGCGAGTGTCATATATATCTGTTTGAGCGTTAGTTTCGGATCTCATTTTAATGAGACTGGTTCACCTCAACCCACTGCCTCATCCAAATGACGTTGTTTATTGTTTGTTCGTTTTCTATCGATCAGCATCCACGTAATTCTTACTGAATGATGGGGTTCTTTTTTGTTGAATTTGTTTCAGCATGCACCCACATGTTTTGTATTTGTTTGAGATTTCTTCAACATCCACCAAAACCTCCCCCATTGGCATATGTCAAATACCTACTCATTGCATGTTTAATCTAATTATTGTTTCTCTTTATTTCTTCTTGTTATGTTAACATAATTATATACTATATGATAAATAACTATGTGACATTTCATGTCAAAATAAATTGTAACAATGTCATCGTCAAACAAGTCAAACATCTTTAAACAAGTTGAACATTGTTTTTGCTTTTAAATTGAACAATGCTATAATAAATATCAATTGTGACACAGTAACAGCATATTCAATTGTCAATATTACTCTTCAATGATTTATGATTTGCAACTTTGGTATTTTCTTATGTTTCCAACATCATAATTCTAAATGTATATAGAGATTACTATAATAAGTGTTTGTTTTGTGTTTTAGTTTTAAATGTTAACAGGCCTATTATAACGAACACATCCTTGAATCATACACCATCAGAAGGTACATATTTTCAGATTTTAATAGTAATTGAAAGATTAGGGTAATCCTTGGCATGTTACTTTGTACACATGCAGTGTCTCTAAACTGATTACTTCCTACTAGTCTAGTATTGTCATCTTTAAATGTATACAATCAAGATCTGTTGGAATATTTCATGGTAAAACGTATTTTACTTGAAAGTATGTACATTGATTTGTCAATACAAACTTGCATAAATATTATAGACAACATACTACATATTTTCTGTATGTCCCGCTGATTTTCAATACTTTAATATTTCTTTTCATATTGTTTATATGAGATAAAACCCACAAAATAATAATATAAAATAAGTATGGAAATATTGAAAACCAGTGGGATGCGGAAAATATAGCTTGTTGCTCAAAATACTTGTGTAGACAAATAATACTTTCAAGTAAAATACGTTTTTACCATGACACATGTCAACAAACCATGTTTGTATTTGTATGTCTTTAATGCTGGACTATGCATTAACAGTTCATCATGGTATACTTAATTGAACATAAAAATACTTATTCTATATACTACACTACGGTATACTACATTCATTGACATTTCCTTTAGAGATCTCAGTCAAAAGCAATTGCACCATACCAAAGAATACATTATAGTAGTCTATAGTACATATTATGAAGTATTGTATAATGGTACTTTCAGTGATTTACCTATAGATGGTTTAACTAGCAATAGTATAAATATTTATTCAAACTTAAAGTATTGTTTCATTACAATACTATCATAATTTCGTATAATGTATTAATAATGTTAAATTGGACTTGTGCATTCACTTAATTATTGACATTTCGTGTTTGTAGTGATATCACAGTCAAAAACAGTTGTACCAATATTTCCGTCAAGTAAACAAGGTACACAATGTTTTTAATTTTAAATGAACTTTCATTCCAGATAGCAAATATTTGTTCTCCCATCGTCTTTTTAAGATGACAATTACTTACCAGTTAGATTCTATGTAGCCATCAAATTTATTTTTGATATATTACTATTCTACCTTAATAACGTATAAAGAAAGAACAAACTTGAATATTATAAAGATGCTACTTTAAACAGAAATGGTTATATCAGTGCCACAAAAACCAGGCATTTTATGTTTACTTTTTAATTGAACTTTTATATGAAAAAAATGTTAAGAGAATATTTTCATTGGGATTCCAAGGTATACTATAGTACTGTTAATAATGTGCTTGAATGAAAGTTTTATATAAAGAAATAATTGTTCTCCTCAATATTCAGAGATGTCACAGATAAAAGCAATTAAGCCAAGCTCATCGTATTATCTACCAGGTAAATATAGTTATAATCTTTCATGTAAATTTTATATTTTCTGATTATTATATCGTTTAATTACTTTACTATACAACAATGTTAATGATAATACATGTGTTGAATTATAGATAACAAATATATACAAACACCAGATGGAATTCTAATTATGCAATCTATGTTTGTAGATAGTGCGAGATCGAAAACAATTGTGTCAATGTCATCTTCTTATATAACAGGTACATATTCTGGCCCATATTTTTAATGCTTCATTATAATTAAATTTTATTGAAATTGAATACATTTAGTCAGACATTGTTTATCTTTGTTCTTTTCTTTAATATAATAAAACGTAGATTGAACTAAAACCAACAAATATAAATAACAGATGAAATATATATAATGTTGTCTTGATAATTGTAGATACCGATAGTACACTGTCGAAAACAAGTGTATCAATGTCATCGTATTATATAACAGGTACATATTTAAACATATTCCTTTGAATTTTCAATGTTATTATATATTATTAGATCTATATCGATGTTCTGTACATTTTAAGTTAATTCAGTATTCAGTATGCATTCAACAACCTAATGGTACTGCAGTGCATATGTTGAATTCAAGACATAGTATCGAATAAATATTATTGGTGTTTGTAGATAGTCCACTGTCAAAAGGAATTGTTTCGATAACATCATCATATAATACAGATATGTATCAAGGTAATTATATGCTATTACATAATTCCATATCTGTTTTGAAAATCAGTATTCAACATATAAATCTATCAAACAACGAGTCGCTTCCCCACGAAGAATGTATATTTGAAATAAGTCTAAAAATAGATATTTTATAAATACAAATATTTAATATATGTAATAAATTCACACACACACACATACACACACACATACGTACACGCACGCACACACACACACACACACACACACATATATATATATATATATATATATATATATATATATATATTAAGGAAATACATATTATTGTATGTTATGGAGTTCATTTCTTTCGTAGCAACGTCACAGTCGGATGCAAGCACGTCAAAGTATATACCATCTATGAAAGGTACATGATGTTTATATACACGGGGCGCTATTTATGAATACATTAAATTAATATCGCTTTTAGATTTCACATTAAAGTAAACATAATGCAAGTAATAGACTAATATATATTATATACGAGTTTAAATGTTGTATATAAATGTATACATACTAAGTATTATGCAATCAATTTACATTGCAGTAATGTCACCTGGTAATTTGTTATAAAATTAATACGGATTACAGGCAAATAATATGATTTGATATACTATTTAGTAGCTTTGTTTCGTTTCTACAGTTACAGAAACTGCTAGGAGTATTCCGAGTACTCCAGTCTATGTATCGACTGACGAAGGTAGTTGTAATAATGAGTGTTATAGATGTACACTGTAGTTTCAATAAGTATGCAAATTAGAAAGGTATTTGGCAGTTTCCGGATTACCGTTTCGTTAGCAATATACCTGAAAATAGCTATTGGTGTTTGTTATCATTCATCTGTAATATTTGATGTAAATAACTATACTGTTGAATGTTTTTATTGAAGATGTAGATCGTATTTAGTTCTACTAAGAACATTTATTTTCTTGATTTCTATATTAATAATATTCACACATGTCATATTGAAATTTAATTTTACGAAATACATATTTTTTACTCGATTTTATTTTTCATTGCACTAGATCTATGCATATTCTACCTTCTACCTGAGTTATTTCTTACTCGATTTTATTTGTCATTACGATATGTATTTTCTACTTCTTCATGTGTTACTGGGTGTACAAATGCATTCAGCAGAGCATAATTATTACAATATTCTTGACTATTTCCTGATTGTAGGCAGTGGTTTCGTGTCGTCTGAGATATTCGCATCAATGAGTACACGACTAACGGAAGGTATTTACCATTTAAATTCAAAGCGAAAGCAGCCAGTATTATTAACTTGCAAATGTTATGCATGAAGTTTACATCGATCAGTTTGCATTGGAACCCTCTGCCAGACTACTAGTATCTCAGCTTTGCTAGCTCTTTAAATCACCTGAAAGCACAGCTTAAAACTTTCACATTCAATTCCTCAATTTCCTGAAGCTTAGATAAGTCAAATGCTATATTTATTACACCTATTGTCAGCGCTTTGAGCACGCTTAGGTATAGTATGAAGCTTTACCGCATTACAAATACATGTAGACTCATTATTATTAGAACTGAAACCATCTACAGATGAGTTAATAAAGTTGTAAAGTTAAAGATTCTATATTACTTTTGGAATATTACAATGCATGACAATGCATGACAAGGCTCTTGCTTAACTTATATTACATTTAATAATGTCGTTTTTTCTTTCTTTCCCTTCCATTGTTTTCTTTTTAAATGGATGCTTTATAAATTTACATAAGTTGGTATTTTCCTAGGTACGCCAATGGAAACACATAGCATTTCGTCGAGTATGAGTACTACTCAAGGTACACACGCCACATCGATACTCTATATTAATTTTGATATTTTTTATAAATAATAACATTTATTGTTGAAATATTGAAAAAAACACCAGAAATAGTGGGTTTTTTAAAAATTAAGCTAATTACCGTGTTAATAAGTAAAGGGTGCTCTTTTATACCCTACTTCCTAAAAGTGACACTGGACCGATGTTTTAGAGGATTCCAGTTATCTCGTTACAAGTACTATCTCATATATTCTTTTCTTTCACTTCTCTCTCATTTAAAGTGGAGGACATTACTACAACAGGTACATATTCATACTGATGTCCAATTTATATTAAGAAATAGAAAGTTTGTAGAAAAATTAGCATTTGTATATATCATGTGAAATAATCTGAATCTAATATGTTAGATATTCACTCATTTCAAGATTTTGAATATAATACTAATTATTAGTACATGTATTGTTATTAATGTTTAAAATCCTTACAAGAAAGCGTCGCGTTGTCTTCTTGTAAAATCCCGGGTCATCTCCTCCAAACGTAGGAATTGTCCCAGATTTACTATCATAAGCGGATAACTGCGATATTACAGAAATTCTTTGTTAAAACCTTATAAAACCGCAATCTTATGTAGTCAAGATAGTATACTTACTATTACTTAGTACGGTTCTTTTAGAACTACCCATGTTAACGTATTACCCATAAATAAACACCATTACAACAACAACAACAATGATAATAATAATACAAATAAAAATAATGATTGCATTTATATTCTATTTTTTTCTCTCTCTCGTAGCAATGCCAACGGATCCTATAGGTAATGGCTATTTCGTATATAATATTGTTTTAAATATCCTTTGATGTGGGTATGCATTATGATGAATTGGTCTTATTACATGTACACGACATCCCAGAGGTGCTACATTTGACTAACACTCTGAAGTAAAATATACATTACGTTCAATAACAGTATGTCATGAAACTAATGATTAAGATTCGTATTTTAGCTCTCCCACTGGTATCGCCAGTAAAAGGTATGCTACTTTAGTACACGCTTGTACAATTGTACTATCTTACCTTTTTTTTCAATTTATTTTAAAGATGTACCCTCCTGCATGAAATGAAATAAAGTTATTCAATTATACGATTATGTAACGGTCTTCTTCCATTGTTTACTATTCCACTTTGTTGCAGATTCTAAAAATAATAATACTCGACTGTATTCGATGGTACGGGCTTGCCATTGATTTCAGTTTGATTCGGCCGTGGGAACTTTACGTTTTGTTATGCATTGCTTGATACACCGTGTCTATGTCATCGAGGCGGGTGGATGAAGAAATATATTCTTTATTTATTTTTACATTATTGATGATTGTACAATAAGCAAGAAGCACATACTTAACAACAGTGGAATAGACAGATAAGGTGAAGGTGTATAATATATAATCTAATTATATAGCTTTACTTAGTACATGTAGTTAAATTAGTTCCACAAGTTCCATGGCATCATTTCTGTCATCATTTGTCATTACATGTAAATTACTATCATGTGGTTAAATGCCACCAAGTAGCACCAATAAATCAACAGCACCATCGTTAGATTACTTATTGTTATGCTATATTCACAGTGGACAGTGAAAATCTGCAAACTGTTTGTTGATATATGCTATTTTATGCAACATATGCGGTTGGAGATGGCTAATTAATACATGTATTTTCATTGGTTGCCAGCCAACTGGAACTACTTTAACATGCCACGTTTCTGGTTTTGAACCATTTCATTTCAGTTGACATTATGCTTCTAATTATCATTGTTTTATGAATATATGTTATATTTGCTGTTTCTCACGGGTTGAATATGATGCGTTACATAATATACATGGACTACTTATATTTGTAAGTACATGCAATTAGGTAAAATGTGTGTCTCGTAGAATATTTGTGAAACTTTCAATGGCATGATGTTTGAAAGTGATGTGCCATTTGAAACACCTGTAAAATTGTTGCGATATGTTTTATTCACTTTGTATTATGAAAAAATAACATTTCTTTCAGGTGACTTAAAGCTCTCCACAACTGTCCATTCGTTTGCCTGAAATTGTTCATTTGTCATTACATGCTATGTTATCAAACATCTTTGAAATATCCTGGACTTGGGTCGATGAATGTATTGTGGACGAACACTTGAACAAATTGTATACTAATTGTATACTAGTATACAATATAGTGTTTTGTGGCTCCTACACCGACCTCTTCTGTATGAACCGACGCAATCTTAACTCCAATCGTAGCAATGGTACAATTGGTGGTTGTCATCTCGTACAGGGTATCATTTCTCGAAGGTTTCATATCCCCTAGGAGACCATAGAGTTCTCGTTACGTGTCAGATCGCCATGTAAAAGAGATCGTTACCAGAGAGCGTATGGTCTCGTAGTAGATATGTTTCGAGAAACAATATCATTGAGAGCAAAGTCGCAAAGTTTGTAAAGCTTCATCATCCTTGGAGTCGGAAGAATGCCACCTTTCAGCACGGTCTTCATTATTACCTATTTCTCCAACAGGTCGCTTAATGGAATACAGTTTCCACGTGAAATTTGTCATTAAGAACGGAATCTTTGACAAGGACTTTGATGACCCTACGTCACAGAAATATATAGACATGGTGGACAAGGTTAAATCGGCGGTGAGTTCTCTTCCTTAATGATCGTATTGCGGCGAACAGACCATTAGAATAATTACTAATGAAATACACATTTCAATGTTTGTGAAATCATGACATACATACTGAAAGTGTTAATACTTTAGCGAAATTCCATATTACACGATATCATTTTGTATAATTAAAGTATCGCATCCCAAAAAGTCTTTTGTATATTTCCGTGGTCCGAAATAGTGGGACTATGATCAGATATCAAGGGGTTATAGCCAGAACACCTTATCTCCCAATTAGTGTAAAAATAAGTTTTAGGCATATTGAGTTCATCCATGTTCATACCACACACTTGCTTATGTATCTCCCTCCACATGTTCTATTAACATAGATAAAGGAAGGATTCCCAGCAATACTTGGTAGATTCACAGGATCAGACATCACCTTCAGGTAAATGGATACTTTCGTACATAGTCTTTATACCAATATATAGCTCTAGTATAGTGTATATAACCGCTCTATGTTTAAACATGTATTAGCAAAATTTAGGTGTAGCTATTAAAATTCAATTATAAACAGATGGGTAGATGTTGGTGAAGAATATCATAGTGTAGCAAATATTGTTATCAATAGTCAATACGTTGAACATGAATTTAATTTTCTATGTGTAAGTTAAAACATTGTAGGGTGTAGAATAGTCCTTTGCCTGAGATAATGCTTCTTGTTATCTGTTGATCTAGCGGTCCAACTCTCGAAGTGCACTTCCGGTTGAAATGCGCACTTTTTCTGCAGCTGGGTTTTGATACCAATCGACGCGCCCTTCAAATAGCAATTAACAAGTCTTTAACTGAGGATAAGATAACGACGTTGGATATCTCTTCAGCCATAGTCCGTGATTCAGGTATATGGTCACAGTCATCTTCATCCTCTAGTACATAGGGCAATTGCATAATTAAATGTGCAGCTGTAGCGTATGAAAAATACTTTAGTGATTCGGAGTCTTAATGATGAAGGTTTGTTGGAGTTATGATTTATACACTGGAGTGTCCATTGACATTGTGGTACTGAAAGTTAATCTTCATCAACATGTTCATGGTTGAATTCGATTCCCGACTCTAGTGCTAATGGCTCGAGTGTTATGTCATGGAGCATGCGTAGTTAGTACTTGTATCGAACGAGGTGAACGAATATGAGAAGAAATGTTTTGACCCATTTATTCGACTAAGCTGCTTTCCTAGTCATGTATATTATATATAATATGTGTATATGGTCACTTTGTCTTTTTTTAAAGAGGAATATCATTATATTTCAAAAGCACACGTGTATGGAGTATATACTCTTGGGTAAAAAATAAACTGTTCTATTCGCAATTTCTTCACTCGAAGATCGCCCTAGGGTTGATAGAGCTTAGAGTGTATACGCGTTGTTATACGTACATGGATAAGTCACCAATGTCAATTACTATATGTGCAGTACACTTAATTGATGAACGCATTACATTTGTTTTCAAACAGCCATGAGGTTTTGTCAGAGTACTAATCAAAGCACAGTGAGAGGGACGTTTTGGTGGTTTAAAATTCCCGAGGGAAGCACTCTTGAAATAGGGTGTCCCAACAAACCCCAGGACAATGATGGTAACACCAACAAGATACTGCAAGTGGCGTCACGTAAATGGTAGGTCTAAATTACACTACGCTCTCAGCAACAATAGGTGTCCTCTTCCAGGATCCGTACAGGATCAGACAGAATCATGACAGGACACCTTCACCTCGGGTGTCCTAGTTTATTTTTGAGCATCCACATTAGGTGTTGTAGATAAATTGTTGGTACATACTTTCAGGTAAATATGCGTTTGACCATGAAATAATATGTCAAATATACCCTTGATTGTATACTTTAAAACTAAATTAAGCAATAATTCTTCCCTTTTTGTGATGTATGCAATATGCATCTGGTAGATGTATGCAGTAGATGTATGCTGTGTTTGTTGCTATATTGCAGTATGTTAACCAATGGCGAGGCTGTATGGATGGACCCTGTGATAGACACGTGCTCGTATGCACGACGGACAACTCAGCAATTGGAGGATCTATATTCTACGCCAGTTACTAAACGTAGGTAGAAGCAGTGCACGGATACAGCAGTGGTATTAATTGTTTAGTTTTACTATATCCTATGGAGGCAGTTACTTCGAACAACTGGCCCCAGAGGTTCATTTAGGGCTGGGGTTAGAACCAACATCTTGTCTAGATCACGTGTTCTATAACACAACTACGTTTACTCGTTATGTTCATTGCCATCCAAACACCATGTTTCGTAGCAGAGAAAGATCCGAGCACTATCATCAGCAGTCATAGTCTATACTAATCAGATTCGCCCTAAAATGTGTTTCCACTTACTTGTCATTTAACCAGGGTTAGAATAATAAAGGTTTAGTGTTAGGGTCAGTGTATTGGGGCTAGGGTTAAAATGATGAATGGTAAGGGCTAGGATTAGAATCAAGGTTTTACGAGATTGTTAGGATAAGCATATTAGGGCTAAGATTAGAATTAAGAGTTACGTATAGGGTCAGGTTTAGGGTTATGTTGGGATTAGATCTGGGGTTCGGGTTATGGTCAGATTTAGGGTTATGAGTTATGATTAGATCTGGGGTTCGGATTATGATCATATTACGGTTAGGGCTATGGTTATGGCAGCTGTATGATCAATTAGAGGTTATGGCGATCACATGGATATCCATATTCATATATAGATTAGGCCTATACGCGATTGGTAGTATATCATATTGTATGAATGTTATTATCGTATGCCTGCATTTCATAATCAACAGTAAACTAGGTTGTAATGTCCACACCTCATTGCTTGTGTTGCAGAGAACATTCTGAACGTGTCACGCCAACTACAAAACTTGGCATCAGAATCTCCCAAATTCGTCCACGAAGATGTAAACTTTGCAGTGGGTATCTTGGAGAAGATCGTGGCGTTCTCTGACGTCTCAAGGGAGGTAATCGGCAACACCGTGAACGTCGTCAGCTCCTTGATAGGAGTGCAAAATGACGTTCTTCTAGAAGCGGAGCAGATCAAGCAAACAACGACGAGGTATAGTCCACGTGGAACAAAGTCAATAAATAATATCACCTGCCTTTACCCGGATTTTACGCATTATTATACATTATTATTAGTAATTAATGAAAAAAGATATATTAGTATTATTTATATGATGATTAGTATTAATAGTGTTAATATTATTACTATTATGTTCAGTAGTAATAAAATTGCATTATTGTTATCATTATCATCATAATCACCATGATGCTGATAAGGCATCATCATCATCATCATCATTATCATTATCATCATCATACCGATAAAGTGGGGCTAAAATTAATTCATTTTTACCATCACTATTTTTAGCATTAACCAAAACAATCCATGATTTTACTAAATATTACCTGTATTATCATTTTATTACTGATGCCAGACTGCGCTATCCTACTGTCGTTTTTCTCCATAAAGTTTGTGTGACATATATTCACACCATGACGTAATACAATAATTGGCTGTCTTTAGGATGCTGAGATCTATCAACAAGCTGACAACCTCTGTCAACCTGACGGACACCCCTCTACTGGTGGTGCAGCCAAACATCGCCATCGCCGCCGTAAGGGTCAACCCAAAAAAGTTCGCAGGCGTCTCCTTCACCACAGGCTTCAACGACGACATCGACGGTGCTCTGGAAGCTAATAAGGTAGATTGGAGTCATATTTATGTTTAGTTATAGACTAACAGTGCGTTCACACCAGTTACGATAACGATATTAAGAGATGATTAAGACAAATGTGCTATGAGCAAAATGTATAATATAATCTCATTGTGTCGTGATCGTTGAAGATGGAACGATGTTTTTTTCTCCAAACGATTTCGTTATTATTATCAAACGTGGTGTGATCACAGCTTTAGTATTAAAAATGAATTGCTTTTCATTGGTTGGTATCATTGTGTCTATGTATTAATTTCTGTCCTGAATAGGGGAAGGTTCTTAACTGCAGCACATCCAATGTTTATGCTCTTATGTTTCTGTAAGGATGTGTTGTATCTGTCCTGCAGGTGAAGATTCTGGAGAGCGGTACTGTAGTGGAAGAAGATAGGGCGTCCACTATTTCGCTTCCCAGTAGTCTCTTCGACTCTTTGAGGCCAGAGGATGTCGTTAATGTCGACAGAATAAGCTTCTCTGTTTTTCCTTCAGATAAACTGTTTGTGGTAATGATATTTTTATTTTAATGTGTCATTCTTAGTAATTGGTATACACTTATCAGAAAAATATACTCTTTTGGTTTCATTTTTAAATAATTAAAATAAAAGTAAAATGAAGTCATCAACAAGTATCAGATTCATTTATTGGTTGCCTTTCTTGACACATTGGATAAGTTATGTGCCTTGTTGTAAACTAATGCAAATCAGCTGTCATATTGTATGCTTATACGTATTTACTTGATTGCTTATTGTATTATATATCGATTCTATTTCAACTGTCATAATAAATGTGTTCACCATGACGCATAACGTTCTTTAAAATCTCATTTATCCGTTGATATTTTCTAGATTCTAGAGAAATCTCGCAAAGGACCAAGCGTGAACCCTACCGGAAAGGAGCGTCCAACTGACGGAAGTGCTACGCAGACGTCTGTTCAGCCGACCGGAAGTTCAGTCCCTGCAGGATATAATGCCAGTGCTCCAGTAGACAATGGTGTTATAGGACGCAGAATCATCAACAGCAGAATTGTGTCGGCGTCAATTCCTAAACTGGTCATCAAGAATTTAACGAAACCAGTTCTCATCCACTTGCCTCATATGAGAAAGGTGATTACTTTGCACAGAATTAAAGAAGAAAACATCTTGCAATCGTCAAACTACGTTTGCAAGAATATACCTCTATTTTTACATTCATTGATAAAGTAGGAAATTATGTTATTCACTTTCCTAACAGGTACTTGTTGTGCCAATTAATTTTTAACATACGTCATAGACATTTTTGTTTACATTTAAAGCAATCAAAGAGCGAAGTGGTGAGTTTTGGAAATGCTATTTTCGAATGTCCTATTCTTTGTGTTAATAACATTGACCCTCTGTGTTTTCTAATACATGTCTGTGTTTCTCTGTTATGTACTACGTTTTGAGTGTTGATAACTGTACCATATGCCGTTTTTAATCTAATTTACTTTCACTTCTTTGTTTCTTTCCTAACTTTTTACGAATTGCGTTTTCTCTCTTGAACATAATGTTGGAAAAGAAAAATATTTTATTTTAATTGTTAACACTTTATTTCAATGTCTGGTAATATTAATACACCTAAAGCATTACCTTTCTACTTTTAATTAATCACTTAAACTTTATTCTCTATCCTTCCTTTTGCATATTGCAGGCTTATAAGTATCTGTTACTGTTATTAATGGCAAATTGATTTTTGAGCAATGACATGTATCAATACAAAAATGCAAATTTAAAGTACACGTTAATTATAGCACAACTGAGATTATCTATTGGAATTCTGGCTATGATCGCAATGTATCTCATTTATGTTAACGTGCGTGTGTGTGTGCGTGTGTGTGTGTGTGTATGTGCGTGTGTGTATGTGCGTGTGTGTGTGTGTGTGTGTCTGTCTGTCTGTCTGAGTGTGTAAGGATCGTGTCCACATGATCTTACTTCAGGTGAAAGTGTAATTATAACAACCGAGATAGTATTGTCATACCGATACATGCAATGTTTATTTGGAGGTCATACCTTTAACTCCTTAAACTTGGTACGTGAGATTGATCTGTTGTGCGACTCTACCCAACACTGGTGATTACCGTTTATACTCCACAGAACGCGAAAAATCCCGAATGCGTATTTTGGCGAGAGTCCAGTGGTCAGTTGAGCTGGTCAAACGAGGGATGCTCTGTCCAGGAATACGTACCAGACACGTACACCACGTGCGCATGTGACCACTTGACAAACTTTGCACTGCTCATGGTAAGACTCGTGTCGTAATGACAACTACTTGTTCTAGACGTCAACGATCATGCTCGGATGTGTACATCGTACAAGTAAAGCCAACGATTACATGCATAACTGATGAGTAAAATAATCTTGAAAGCGGCTTCCAAATAAACAATTAAAACGATTAACTGTTGAGCAATATTTAACCCTCTCCCTGCTGGATTAGGCACACGTACGGCGCTTCACAGGGCATCTTGGGTTGCCTACAGCATGGGTAGTTTTAATGAATCACGTTTTCATTGGTGCAACGTGACAGTCAGAGTCTCTCCACCATTTGACCAATGGGATTTGATTTTTAGGATGTTTACGAAGGAGGGGTCGGCATCTCAGAGACGGACCGGGTTGCTCTGTCTATCATCTCCTACGTGGGGTGCGGCATCTCGCTGGTGTGTCTGCTCCTCACACTCTTCACATACATGATGTTCAGGTGAGCAAGAACTCGACATGTGGAGAGAACATAGTTTTCTATGCTGCATCATGCCTATTATATATTTATTATTATTATTTTTTATATTTATTATTATTATTATTATTATTATTATTATTATTATTTAATTTTAATTTTATTATTATTATTATTATTATTATTATTATTATTATTATTAATATAAAATGGCATGTATCATGGACAAAGTAGTTCTCAATCAATGATGTCCAAAGTACATGTATTTTCAAATTTCAAGACAAAATAAAACTCGAATAACCTTAAGATGTCGTGTTTCCTATTTCAGAAAGTTAAGACGAGATTTAAAATATATTTTTTTAAATTTCTTTTGCAGAAAGTTACGTCGAGACAACCCTTCGAAGATACTCGTGAACCTGTGTATAGCACTGGCAGTGGCTAACGTCATATTCCTGGTGGGCTTACAGGACTACACGTTCCAGAACACAGCTTGGTGCAAGGTGAGCTACATCTTGCCTAGCCCACGTGACCTAACTCGATTTCTTCGTAAAACCTACCGTTTTGTGGACACACTGAGATCAAAGCGCTGTGGTCGGCATTGCTAGGCCAATCAGCTTTGCCCTAGGCTCCACCTACTTTGTCACTCCACAACAAATATATATACTAGTATATAAGTATTAGTCGCCACCTCATATAAGTTGGTACTGTCACTGGTTCCATACACGTATGTCATATCAAAACAAGAACGGTTTCTCTTGAATGGCTATAATGGCTTTCATCTGATGAGGGCCTATCTATTGGACATTCAATCCAAAACTTAGTTTTGATATAACTCTGATATCGCTTTGATATCGCTCACGACTTACAGAGAACATATCGCCATTTTGAAAGGGGAGACAACTCACTCTGCCGACAGGGGATAAATCTGAGTGCCAGGAACTGGTGGTATATGATGGCAAGGGTAGTAATGTAGTAAGCGGAGCTCGGAATTGTACCCTTGCCTGGGGGAGATGGGAGAGCTATAGATTGACACATATATCGATGGAAGCATAAATCATGTACAAGTATCTGATCAAATATATCCTCTAATGCTCTGCTCCGATATATACAGTAGCGTATGAAAAAGCAGTACTTGCGAATATGGGATTCGATTTTGACCGATTTAAAAGCATTTGATGGCATCGGATGTAAACCATTATGATGGCAACGGATGTTGTCCTGTAGGGGCGCGAATGATAACTCACGACTAACGTCACGTGTTCTTGACAGGTGGTAGCCGTGCTGTTGCACTACTTCCTGTTGTCGTCGTTAACGTGGATGGCGGTGGAGGCGTTCTACATGTACCTGGCCCTCGTCCTCGTCTTCAAGACCTACTTCACCAACTTCATCCTCAAGTGCTGCGTCATCGGCTGGGGTAGGCATTGGTCACGAACCACTATTATTATCCCTTTTTGGGGGAGTACGATTACATACCCAACTCAACGTCCCAAACACGTTCACCCTCTCTCAGACTGCATGAGTTACATGAACCTGTTGCCGACTTTTTAAGCTAGAGGCCATGCATTGAAGCTATAGGCCATGCATTGAAGCTAGCGGCCATGCATTGAAGCTATAGCATTGAAGCTAGAGGTCATGCATTGAAGCTAGAAGCCATGCATTGAAGATAAATGCCATGCATTGAAGCTAGCGGCCATGCATTGAAGCTAAATGCCATGCATTGAAGCTAGCGGTCATGCATTGAAGTTAGAGGCCATGTATTGAAGCTAGAGGCCATGCATTGAAGATAAATGCCATGCATTGAAGCTAGCAGCCATGCATTGAAGCTAGCGGCCATGGGGTCCGTTCCACAGAACAATCGTAGCGCTACGATTTTACGTTAGCATTCAGTTGCTAAGGAGTTACGACTCTCGTAGCGCTACGATTGTTCTGTGGAACGGGGTCTGGTTTTCAATGAATATGGCTTTGAAAAATGTTCACAACCTAGACTGTGGTAGAATATTATGCTTGAGGATGTTTTGTCCTAGTATTCTAAATAGATACGTTCTAACACCACGTGTATAACTTTCCTCAGGTGTCCCTCTGATGATTGTGGCAATAACATTAGGGGTCAACTCTACCGAAAACTACGGACTGTTGGATTCTGGCATGTAAGTACGATGTTGTTGGAATATATATTGATTCTATTGTGTGTATTATCAGCTCTACATTGTATATTCCGTCAACATGAAATATTATGAAAGAATATGATTAATGTGTGTCTCACTGTATTTCTGTGACGATTAATTTCCATTACATTATTGTGTAACATTATATTTTATTACGAGGTATAAATGCCACTTTCGGAAATTTATGTTTTCATTTGTTTTATGCTTATTTTAATTAATGACATGCCACATTGTAAATGGCACCAAATAGTAAATAATTTAACACTAAATCGGAAATAGGGAATTCTACTGCCACTGTTGAGGGAAACATTTTGAGTGGGATTTCATGCTCATGCTCACATTTTATATGGGGATTTATTTTAAATAAAATGTTCAGTTTCTATAGCATGAAATCCTAATCAAGAAAGTTTCTTATCTCGGGGCCTGGTCTTGTTCATTGGCTACACAATGCCTTTTTTAAATATTAAATTTCTGGTATCAAAATTAGAAAAAGGAAGAACAAAATTCAGACATATATGTTTTTCTTCCTAGATGCTGGCTACACAACCCTGCCTTCTACTTCGCATTCCTAGCGCCAGTTGCAGGCATTCTTCTTCTCAACTTCGCCGCTTTCGCATTGGTTCTTCGACAAATACTGGGAATATCTAGCCGGAAATTGAACAAGTCGGACAAAACCAGCGCTGCCACTCATCTGCGCGGCGCTATGGGAGTCGTCATCCTTCTCGGACTCGCGTGGGTGTTCGCGGTGTTCGCCATAGGAGGTGCCAGTCTGGTGTTCAACTACTTGTTCGCGATTACGAACTCTTTGCAGGGTCTTTTCATCTTTATTTTTTACTGCGTGTTCAAAAAGGATGCGCTGGCGGCGTGGAGACGGAAGTTGCCGTGCTGTGAGGTCGTGGACGACAGGTCTGGAGAGAGGAGCTCGAGTAAAGGTGAGACCGATGTACTTCCGGGTCACGTATTTAACTTTTAATGGGGCGAAAACATAGCCGAATATGGAGCCTTTATGGAGATATGTCAAACTATAAAAGTAATAATATAAGTCTAAAGACAATAATTCCTACTGATCATGTCGGACATTCTGCACAACTGTCTTCTTGACAGCGTATACAAGGAAGTCGCTGTCATTCGGCACATAGGACATCGATGCCATCAATGCTTGTTGTATATTCTGGCCCTTCTGTATGACTCGGCATAACTCTACGGTAACCTTAGCTCCAACCTTCGACATAGACTGCACTATTAGACATAAACTGCACTATTAGACATAGACTGCACTATTGCACTATAATGTTAGAGGTACGGTTCCCTTAAAGAGTTGTGTCGTTTTGTACAGGAGTGTCCCCATTATATCTGCCTTGCACCTAATAATGAATGAATAAATAGCTACTATTAGTGCATGTCATATAGCTGTGGGTATTCCCAGATGTATTGGGTGTATAATGATTCCTTGGCGACCTTAGAATACTTTGCAAATTGTGCTGATAAATCATCAACTTCATAGTTTAAGGAGCAGTGTCATTGTGTAATAATTCTTTGAATGTAATGTCAGTGGATCACAATATTGACATGGTATAATTCTATGACTTAACCACTTCCATACGTAATTTTGATAGGGTTTTAGATGGAATGGCTTAATTGTTCATTATAAAATGTTCAGATGGATCACAAGATGTATATATCGATACGAATTTCAATTGGCATATATTATAATGGTATTTTCCTTTGAAATTACATTCCAGGATGGTTTAAAGGGATTATACTTATGCCAAAGCCTCCGCGTGCAAATGACAACTCTAACGCAGGTTACGTCAAGGATGAAAGCGATGTAAATGATACAAGCAATGTAAAAAGCGTAAACATTGCAAGTGATGCAAGTACTGGCGATACGCAAGTTGCGAATATTGCATAAACAATCTTACAATGAATACCATAAATCGTGTGCGCGTATTTTATTTATATAACTATTGATTGTCTTACCTTCTGGATCTTGTATTGAGTGATTCCTGACCTGAGTTTCGCGAAAATGGTCGTACATGTAGTCCGGGCTAACTCTAGGATTACGTCATTTCCTGCCATTGAAACCCCATGGCGTACGCCCAGATTTACTCGCAAACTACGATGCGACCTTTTCTTGAAAACCCTGTTGATCAATCGTAAGCCTGCAGTCATTGTATTATAGAAATAAGTTCTGTCTTGTTCGTGTGGTGTGTTTTTTAATTGGTTTGCTGTTATGTTTTGGAACGAAATTACTGAGTACGAATGTGATTGATCATGTCCACGGTTCAAGGGTATTGTAAAAGTTTCCGTCTATCCACTGTTTTAGTTATTATAGGACAAATATATTTCAACACCGAAAAATCTCAGGAAAATAGCTTTAATTGTTTAGTTAGAATGATAGTATAATGTTTATCAATAATGATACTATATTTCGCATAACTAGTTGACAAACACTTTCACTTCTATATAATTTCCAGAACGTAAGACAAACAATTAAATGAACATTGATTACGATATATTGCTTTTGGCACCCTAACGATTCCTTCAAATCTCGCGAGAGTTCTTTCATTACTATTGTACGCGGAGGTATCGGCAATCAACACAAGATGACCCTCTTATGTAAGAAGTGCGTACTAGCAAAATACAGATTTTTGACTATTTTTCACTGCCTCGTTTCGTTTAATTTTGGGTTCATTTTCTTTTGGTTATATCCTGGATGTAATGATTTATCTACTAGTATTTTGGACGGTTGTCAGTGTGTTTCTGTTCCCATTAATATTATTACTCTTATTGCATAACTTTCCACCCGTCGTACATAGACTCTTCCTATCCGCAGTAATCCTCTTAATTAGTCAATATATTTTTTACAATTTGATTACTGGTACTGGATTAATTACTGTTTTATATATTGATTACTTGATTAGTGAATATTTTACTGTTACGTATGTACCATTGATTATATTATATATCTTCAGATATGACCTAATCCACACATCCGTATTTGCATACATACAAAAGCAGTGTAGATAAACAGAGGGTCGTCTAGGAGTATGATAACGTATTTAATGTTTTAATCGTGCAGACTATAATAGATGTCCAGTGGCGAATGTATGTTAAACATACCACCACCATAGTTTTAAAAAAATACTTGGTTACCCGAATGCGATTCAATTTTCCTCCAACCTTATATATTTTCCACGTCGTGCTTTTTACTGCACCTCAATATTTTCCAAAAGATTCTGAACAATTAATACATTTTCAAAACTTCAAAATCTAAAAACAATTTTTCAGACCATGGCTGTTTAATTCTCGCAGATAAAAAGCCCAGTCAAGATCAAGTATCGTTAATAAGCATCCTGCGTAAGTCTGGGTCGCATTCTAGTGACCTGTATAGGTGTTAAGGTGCATGCATATATTAATAAACATATATGCAAACATGTATATGCATGTAAAATAACTCACAGTATCTATCTGTGTATATATCTCGACAGGTCGCATGAAAATTGGTCAAGGTGATTTTTATTTTCTCATATTTGAATGTGTCTCAATAAGCGTACCTAATTCTTAACATTATTTGTTTGTATTGTGGTTTGGGGATTTATTTTAAAATGTTGATTAGTCTTGTAATTTACATCTATGTACTAACCAATTATATTGATTCAAGAAATTGTTTAGTAGTATTAACTTACTTATGACAATTAGTTAATGTATTTGATATTGTTGTTATGATTATGATTATTAAATTATTATTATTATTATTATTATTATTATTTAAAGATGATGATGATGATGATGATTATCATTATTATTATTATTATTTATTATTATTATTATTATTATTATTTATTATTATTATTATTATTATTATTATTATTATTATTATTATTATTATTATTATTATTATTAAAATAATTGGAAATATATATGTAATGGAAGGCTGAATGGCATTTGAAATGTGTCGTCACCAATCACATATATTTATACCATTATTGTTGTTTTGTTTCCTTGTCATAATCACTTGATTGCTAATCGCTGTGTATATATGTGTTAGCTAACATGGAGATCGGATATGAATGCAATGTCTCGGCATCGAGATGAGTGAAAACTTAACACAACTAATCCTTGCCTGTGATATTTGTTTTCTCTCATACGATTTGTCTAACGTTTTGTTTAAATTATGTAGATTATAATTTATTGATAATATTCTTACATATAATAAAAAAAAATCTAAATACGCATTATATACATTTGATATATTTATTTAGAAAACGGTAATGAAACGTACAGTTTATGTATTTTTTTAAAACTATCCAAATGTAATGTTGGTGTGACCCGTTAATAAAACTGTTTTAATTAATCTTAACTAGATTCAAGAATATATTATTTTAAAGTACGGGCATGTATAATGGATAAGACATAACTGTACACTGTAAGAAATAGTAAGGCGTGCATACAGCATACGTAAGTTAGCTTAGTTCTCCTGTAGTACGTATTAATACGGTAGGTAGTTATGATTGAATGACTATTTGTTATTATGCAATTCTAACGCAGTTGTGTATGTATGTTGCAGGTTACTCCGGTCATACATCCTCAGTTAAGCATACCATGTCGACTACTATTGGATCCAATGGAACCTTTAAGGATGTAACTCACAGAGGTATTTTATGTGCTATATTTAATCAATGTAAGCGCTCGTATAATATCATGTTTTCGTAAGTAATTCCATAAAGGACGACTAAGTCGCCATTTTGAAATTCTAACTTCCGGGTAGCAAGCCTTTGGATCGTTCAGCTCACTGAGTGTCACAGAACGGT
>JAUTBV010045331.1:0-20571 GCA_032361325.1 Lepetodrilus fucensis
CAGTTATCATCCTTGGTCTTGTCAGTACCAGCCGGTGCTCGCAGGTTTACTGTAACATTCAGCACTACGGATGTTGCAGGTTTCCTCCTGCCCTAAACTGACAAGTCGTAATATTAGTGAAAGATTATAGAAAGCGACTTTAAACCCCAATTCCAAAAAAGAAAAAGAAAGTATCATGGCTACTGCTATGGGTTCAAGGTACCACCATGTTTCCTACACCTCGCCCTGATATTAAGAAACGTTTTTTTGGTATGATTTTATACCTCAACTCTAAAGTTTTCTTCATAAAATCCCCATATAATATTTGAGCTTGAAAATTGTACTCAAAATGTTTCATAATTTTGGGGCCTGGCTCTAGTATTCTTCTGAATTCCTTTCCCCCAAAATGGACATAACTGAGGTTCATGGCTATGATAAACAATGTACAGCCAAGGGTTTTCAAGGTGTCGATACAGCTCCTCCAGCTGGCTCCAGCTGGCTCCAGTCTCCTCCTGGTAGACAATTAACAGGTAGTTTCCAATATATAATTACCACAGGGGAGAATGTGTACATCTACCTGGGCGGACAGTTTACCTGTTCCCCACCTGGTCCGTCTATCTTGCTGTCCACCCAATGGTCAGATAGGCGAATACTTCGCAGGTACAATCACCCCTCTGACCAATACAATATCTCCTCCCCCCTCCCTCCTTCCCTACCCCCACCCCCCTTCCTGATACACCTCACTCCGTCCAGTACAACCCCCTCCCTCCAGGTCCTGTCAATATGTATCAGGAAAATGGAAAGCAATTTAGATTTGGTACCTGGGGAATAATTCTTGGCAGCATGATTGAAAGGTTCTTTGTTGTGTTTTTTGTTTGTTTGTTTGTTGTGGCAGTTCATGATCAGTTTACCACTGGCTTTTCGGAATATTTGGAAAAGAACATTGGATGCTCGACAGTTAGTTTGTCTTTGTTTTGGACAGATTTGTTCTTGAATTGGACATTTCTGTAAGAATAAATGTCAAAGTGTATGAAACATATAGTTACAGTACATTCTGTAAAAAAAAGAATAGTTTTAAATAGTTTTTCTTTTTATAAATAACATATCATGGTTAAAGTTATCTAAGGTAGTAAGACAAACAAGTTGGATTCATTTAAAAAGATCTGATTGCGATGATGTTATGTAGGTATCTGTATATATTATGTATCTCTTTTAATAGAGAATTGTGTCAACATGTTTCAAACTTTTTTTTGAGAAAGGAAATAATATATTTCAAACAACACCTTGGATTAATATGAAAAAAAAGTCAATACAAGTAGACCTGATAGTATATCATGAATACATCAACAACCATCTGGGTTGTTGTTTTTCCCCGAATGCTGGACTAATGTTATGGTTATATGCCACCTCTGTGTGCGTGATATCGTGCTGATAGTGGACAGGAAAGAAAGGCGTTATCTACATCATCGTGGAGGAATAGCTTCCACTGATGCTCGTTCTGCTGCCTCTGAAGAATGTCTATCTACCAAACTGTCTCCCCATACTGATAATGTCCGTCACTGTCGATAGTGCCAGCCACTGCCGAGGCTCTAGGAGGGTAAACAAGCCTCTAAATCGTACATTTGCATTTCATCACTGTCACGAGTTATTGCACCACAGATGTTTAATTTGAGATTGTGTAACATTAAAAATATTAATAAATAATTATTGATGATATTAATGTTCAATTTAAGAAAGTGTAAAATAAAAATAAAAAATAAATAAAAGTTAAATAAAAGTTAATGGAGAAATCTTCAAAATTATTTAAATACATATTGGATATCTTCCACTAGTTGTTTTCTTCTATTTTCTTCTAAACTAAAGTTTGCTACCAGCATCCAGCATCCAGTTTTGCTTGTTTCCAAATTTCCCAAAATTTGCCCACAAATCATTGCTTATGGGATCATTATCACTATTGGTCAAATATTCCTACTGCGATGCAACACACCAATTCAATCAAAAGTGCCAGCCATCTCGGCTCCCTGGGCTCCCTGGCCTCCCTGGCCTCCCTGGCTTGACCTGACCATCTCGGCTCCCTGGTTGTGATGGTGTCGTGTGCCACGGTTGTTACAGGTTGTGGACATGCTGCTGAGGAACAACCTGTGTCTGAAACTGCTGCAGCTGAACGATCGTGACCTGGTGGACAACAACAGAACTACGTGCATGCACCTCGCTGCCAGGAATGGCCACGCAGACATCGTCACGTGAGTACCTTGACGACCGCACACCCATAGCAGCCATGTTCCCTTCTTCTAAGAGAAAATCATCGAAAATGGGTGAAAGATTCCTGCAGTGACTTTTAACCATTCTCATTCGAGAATAAGATGATTAGTCCTAGCAGTTATTTTTAACATTGGTATATTTTCTCGGTGACAGAATTGATATAGAAACAGTCAGGTCTGGTTTCATTTCTAGTGAGTTCCGATCACCGGATTATTAATATGGTTTATAACCCCAACAGTATACATCAAAGGATTAGTGCATGTATGATGACTTTAGCCAAATTTGTAATACCCAGCTGCTTTGAGACTATAAAACAGTTTTCACTTTGATCACTTCATGAAGTGTCCATCTATATATGTATCCTCCATCACCTCTTGATGGTCAGGTGCGGTTTTTATGGTCATAGTTATCACCTCTACTCATTAAGTCAAAAGTAGAAAGTCTCTTAGGTCCAATCATGGACTATATATGCTTCCACCACAATAAAACTTGGTAGACCACTATATCATATGCTACACTGCTCTAGCATGCTGGATCAACCGCAAATAGCATAGCCACCAGTTAAAATGAATTAACCATCAGTTAAACATTAGCAATCACAAATATTCTAGTATATATTCTAATATGACATCTTTAGGTAATATCGGTAGAAAGTAAATGCAAAGGTAGATCAATCGTCGCCATAGCTTTATAGGGCATGTAGGGCTGTCTCCATGTGGCTGATGGTTAACGTTTGAGGTTTAACCCTCTCCCTGCTGGATCAAGGATAGGCACTGCTCTATAGGGCATGTATGGCTGCATCCAGGTGGCTGATGGTTAATGTGGCAGGTTTAAAGTATACGAGAGTGCAGTTTTTTGCAGCAAATGAGAGAATGATCGATGTGAGAACAAGCTCGGGTTGAAACAAACTGTGTTAATGTGCCGTTAGATACACATGTTTCTGGTGTTGTTGGTACAACTCGGGCAACTGACATCTTTAGTGGCTCAGCCATCTTGAAATAAAACCTAGAAGTATTCCAAGCTCAGCAGTCAGACAGATTGCGATCTGTGGCATGGATATTGAATTGTTGTCTATGATACAGACTCCGATTTGTTGACGTGTTTTTATATACCTCCACCCTGGTTTATGATTTGTTGTGGTGGAAAGCCAATATGGCTACAAACAACCATCGATGACGCATCCCATCTCGACTTTTCTAAAAAAGGTTTTGACAATTTGCGTTAGGTATTTGTGGAAATCGTCGTATCTGAAAAGATTTAGTTTTAAGCTGTTGAAATTGTAAAAAGGAGACATTTCTAAATTTAAGCCTGAAATGATTGATTGCTATGTAAATAGAAAACTTTTAAATAGTCTTGGATTTATTATTTTAAAACTTTAAACTAGAATCGTCGCCTAGTATGAGCGAGATATTCCCGCTGCGACATGAAACATTCATTCATTCATTAAACTAGAAAACTTCTAAATATTTTTAAACTTGATTTGTTTCTCATGAATGTCAATCAGGTTTTGATTATGTCTTTATGGAATAATGTTATGTATATTTAAATCGGCTCTATGGAACATCTCTGGGTTCTCTTAACAGATGAAGGTTAAAATCATGCCTCCAGTCAAATGTCTCAAATGGGTGAAAGATTCCCGCAGCTACGTTAAACTCCATATTCACTCACTCACTCACCAGTCAAAGCAATCACCAAGATAATTCATGACTAGAAAATTCTCGAGAGAATGAATGTTAACCTGACATGTACTATTTGAGGAAAAGCTTTCAGTAGTCGAGCATTTAAGATATTTAGACATTTGTTTCTGTAGATGATAAATATAAGATCAAGGATCTAGGATTTCATTGTTTCTCAAACTTGAAAACGAGATTGATATCAGTCCACAAATGTTCCAATAAATTGCAGTTATCATGTCTATAGTTACAAGGCAACTGGTTGCCATTAATTCCTTTTTTTAAAACCATCAATTCTTTTTCATATATATCCTGACCAAGTCTTGTGTTGCACGAAAGGGTCATACGGTAGTCCAGGCTTAAATCGGGGTGTACACCATACATTTACTGTAACAGGAAGTGAGGAAAAGCTCGATTTAGTCCTGATTACCGGTATTACCATTTCATGAAACTCAGCCATATTTTACAGTGAGTGAGTGAATATGGAGTTTAACATCGCTGCAGGAATCTTTCACCCATTTGCGACGAAATATTTGACAGAATGCCACCCCTAAGGTCGTAACTCCTTATAAGTGTTTAGTGAGTTACGACTCGCGGTGTTATGGCTGTTCTGTTGAGCTGGACCCAGGCTATTGTTTCTCGAAGCTCTTATCTCAAAATAGTGAAAGATTCCCTCAGCTACGTTAAACTCCATAGTCACCCATTTACTTGAAGCTCTTGTATGGACTACAAGACTATAGTGATCTCTTATACATGGTGATCGGCCACTTACGACAGTGCTATAGTCTCATAACGGATCCGAGAGCTTTGAGAAGCGATACCCAGATCTGTTATTATTATGAGATAAGACAGGCAAGACTCGCTGACATGTTTCATCATGCCTCGCAGATATCTTGTATATTATTTTCTTTGGATAAAGAAAGAAGGGGGGGGGCAGAAAGGACGTAGGGCTTTAAGACAGGTATAGCAGCACATGGTATGTGTGTATAGCAGTTGAGTATTACCTGGCAGCTGTCGAGATATCGAACATTAACATTGTGTCTCCGCAGTAGATAGAGCAGCAGGGATGTATGTTATGATTGGCAGGTTGGACGATGGAAGGGCTGACAACAACGCCACTTGTAGGTTTCGGAATGTACGTGGGATGTTTGTTGTACTCTGGCGAATTTATATGTTTGTCAAAGGAACAAATAAAGATTTTATTTTGTTTATTAGATAAATATTAATCAATTATACTTTCCAAATTGATTTTGATTTAATTAATATACTGGAATATCAAATATCTAAATTTGAAATTAATTTAATTAACTGCATGAGTCAAGTGTTTTCAAAATATATGGGTCAGTGTTGAAGGACTGTTATTAAATGTTCCGTGGCCAAATGTTTTTACTGTTGCTCTACACAACTGCCATGTCTTCTATAGTTTTCTGAAGATCATCATGACGTATGTAAATATTAGCAAACATGAACATCCATGTATCAATGGCAACATTTTGTGTGTTTCAGGCTTCTACTTCAGACCGGAATGGAGATCAACCGAGCGACACTGAACGGCACGTGTCTCCACGAGGCTGCTCTGTATGGAAAGACCGAGGTCGTCAAGCTGCTACTGGATGTAAGTTCATGTCACGATTCTGTTTAGTTTGGAAGCGTTGGGGCATAGATCCTCTTTATATATTGATTTGTTTCCATATAAAGAGTTATGCATCCAGGCTTTTGTTGTACTGTTTATAGTAACTATATTTGTTTTAAAGATTTCACTGTAAAGGTTATTCACCCTTTCATTGTTGCACTATTTAGAAGCAAGTTTCATATTCCCCTGCAAGAGTTATTTGCCCTTATTGTCACCCTTTCATTTATTTAGAAGCAAGATTCACATTTCAGAGTTATCTCCCCTTCAAGAGTTATTTGCCCTTTTATTGTAACATCCATCCCATATATCCATTTCCTGATCATATCAACGCTGTATGTTAAGACAACATTCTGCAGGACTATTGTTGTTTTCAGATTACATGCAACTTTGATTAGAGCTGATACTGCTCCGTGTTTCGTTCAAATTACTCAATGCTGTTTCTCAAACAGCTTTCGAGCCTACGCATTTCCGGCTGTCGCTATTTCGAGTTCCCCCGGGTATGGGATGAAAGCAACATTAAGCCTGTTTACATAGAGATTTCGACAACATGGAAATATCCTGTTTTCAGACCGAGTAATAGTCAAAATATCGCCAATCTCCCCGTGAATGTAGACTGCATTATGAACAGGTCGTAGCCCGAACAGGTGCTTGACATTACAGGGAGTAAGTTCGGCTCTCGGCTGGCAAAACAATGGATGCGAAGTCTGTCTGAATGTGGTTTCTATACCTGTGGGGAATGGCTACTTTCAGACTTCAGTTATCCCCCCCCCTAGGACACGTGGTTCGCGTTGCCTCCACAGCGGCCAGGTTATGTAGTGTGATGTGGATGTTGCCATGTGTTGGCCAATCATTAGTATTGTTCCGCCATTACTGACAACATTTGTATTTTAATGTTTTCTTAACCCTGACAAAAGGCAACCAGAGTAGTATGGCTCCGTGGAGCAGTGGTTGTGATTAATACAGAAAGGGTAAGGAGGATAAGACGGGCGGCCTTTATAAAGACTAGGCTAGACTATTGTCAGGAGGTTATTTTCATTATTATGGCAACATTAAGTAGACCTCAATTTCGGGTTTGGATCAGAAGCTGGGTTTGGCTACCAGACTACAACTTAAGATTTTAGATATTGATGATTTCATGGATTAGATGTTGGTCTGGCCCGAAGATTATGAAAGTCTCATTTTGAGTACGAGTTAATGCTTAGGCTAACATTTTATATGTGGATTTGTAAATGAAACTATAAGTTGAGCATGAAATCGTACTCATAAACATTTTGTAATTTCTGGAGACTTAATTTCTATAAGTCTCTTTGTATTGAATGAGAGCTTGGGTTGAAATAAAATTGGGATTATGGTCAGTACCCCCATATAACTTTAGGTATTTTTTAGTAATGAATTATTCCCATCACCCATTCATTCAATGGCAAACCAAAAATTATTAATTCTTTTTTATTATGAATCATAATCATGACCTTTTCTGTGCTGGAAGCAACTTCTGATGCCCAGTTCGGTAGCCATTTGATATTTCAGATGATGTATGTTTAAATTAACAATGATAAGACTATGTTTGGTATTCATAACTATTGTGTACAGAAATGTACACCCTCTTGGAAGTAAAATCTCAAGATCCATCTTTGAAAAGGAAAGAAGAAAAACAACTCCTAAACCTAAAATGAGTCGAAGATTGTATCTCCAAAAGAACCCACCCATTTCAACAACTGCCAGCAATCACAAACAGGACCAAAATATCATGGACTGCAATGAAACCAAACAATATCTCGATATCAGATCGGCAAAAGTTCTCCCGATCAACATCTACGGCTGACTGTTTTCGCCAACACGTCTGAGCTCTGTGTGTGTGTTGTGTGTGTGTGTATGTGCGTGTGCGTGTGCGTGCCGTTTGTGTGTATGTGTTGTGTACTTGCGTGCGTGCATCTATTTGTCAGATATCCTTGCTCCTTTGGCACAAGCAGCCTCTCTGTACCTCCTACCACCTGCGTACAGGAGTCGCAAACAAACAACCGACAGCCCACCTCTCTCTCTCTCTTCCTCTTCCCTCTCTCCCCTCCTTTTTTGACCATTTGGCGGAGCGAAGGATGGATGGAATCTGGCGTAGGCCCGTGTCCGATTGAGACATCAGATGTATCGGGGCGCCGGCAACACCAATATTGACACAGGTCTGAATGCGAGTGCTAAAGACTTGAAGAATGGCCGGCAGCAATGGAAGGGAAGGCTCCAGTGATAATGACTTAACCATGAGGAAGGCATTGGGGGATTCCATGTTTCATGTTGTAACTGACGCGGAACGTTGGTATGGCTAATAGAGGTGATAGGCATGTTGAAGTCAGGTGGAATGTCGGCTTGTCAGTCACGTGCTTGTCAAGTAGAAGCTCGTTATTAATGTTAGTTTATTGATTTTTGTTTTAATTTTTTTTTTAAAGATTAAGTTTTAAGATTTTATAAAATTCCATATTTGTTTTGACAGAATTTTAGTTCATTCAAATATTTTTGTTTATTAATATAATAACAAATGTAACAAATGTGTATATTGTACGACTTCATTTTTAAACATTGTTAAATAGCTCATGATTAGTACCTTTATAAGAATTAGTGTTTCAATTTTCGCTTATTTTTTTTGTTTGTTGTGTGAAGAAAATTTCTAATAATTTTAACGATGTATAAATCTGGCTTTCTACGTACAGTACCTAAATTTGGTTCATTGTAGTTTCTGTGTGTGGTTTTTACCTGTGCGTTATCTTGTCTTCACTGTACTATTCAGAATCTGTTCCGACTTTTTAGTGTAACATTTCCAGAACTATTTTCTTTACATTCTTTCTTCAACTAAATATTCATACTCGGAGGTAAACAGGTACTTTCTTCTATATATCATGCTCGGAGATAGTAAATCCTTCCTTGAATCCATTATTGCTCCAATCTTTCACGCAATTTGCTTTCAGACAACCCCAAAATATATATGGAACATCCTTTCGTAGTTTTTGTTGTCAAAATGTTCACAGCCGTTTTTGAGATGTTTATATCGAAATGTAAGCTATAGCCGTTTGGAAATGTCAGTTACAGAAAGTTAAATAAACAAGTGGGCTTATTGGCTTGTTCATTTCCTGGTGCAGGGTCGCTTCCACATATTTATGATTGTCATGCATCCCCGTAGGTAGGTATCAACACGTAGATAAGACGTATGTTTTACGTGTAAGCTGTTGTAAGGCTTCATAGTTCTTTCTTTTTCCAGTATAAAAATACATTAAGCCGAAACAGAATAAATTTGATCATATCTACATACCGGGTAATGTGATTTTTTTTGGTGTATATTCTTCTCTTATCTTCTTTAACAACAAACAACTCAACCTGAGAAACATAGAAAATATTGTTTATAACTAGTATGAGAAAATGTCTTTAATAATATATGAATGGTTTACTGGAGATGTTTTATGTTTAATTGTATTCTTCTATAAATGTACGAAGATTTGTGGATAGTCATTGAAACTTGTACTACATTATTTTGAATGCGATCTATATTTAACTGTACTTCTAACATGAGGTCATAACAGTGTGAAATATTGTAATGTGTTTTAGTCTAGACAACTTGTTACATTTCCAAAATACTAAATTCTAATTGACTGTAACAAATGAACCCCACATTATTGGAATTCTGATTTTTATAATCTTCATAAATGCCACCATTGCCTTGTACCATTGCCTGGTTACCTGATACCATTGCCTGATTGCCTATTATTACTGCCAGATTGCCTGATACCCATTGCCCGGTGCACAAGTACATTCAGTTTCAGTTCAATACAAATATCTATTATTACAGGAAAATCGTAGAATTTCAAGTTGAAAATAAGTTCTTTTGTAATTTGAACAATATTTGCTTGGAATGTTGTATGAATTATTCCCAGTGGTAAGTTATGCAATACATAGTAATAGTTATTGTCAATAAATTATGTCACAATTGCAAATTCAATGTGAACATAACAAATCTCTGTGTCTAGTTTTATGGAGAAGAAGTCAATTCCATGTAAACTCAACTAGCTTTGAAATTTATATCTTGATTCAGTAATACAATGTTTAATTTCACCTTGTTGAAAGCTTCAAGGAATACAACATTTTCCTTGCAAATGTAAGTTTGTAATGTTTTACTCCGTTTATCTAAGCACTGGAGTTTGCATTGAAGTAAACTGTTCTATAAAGAATTTCCTTGGAGAATGTACAGAATACTAATTACTGGTGTTTTTGGAGCGAAATATGTGCAAGAAATGATTTACTTCAAACAGGTCATTATGGCAATAGCCCAGTTTTAACTGCCCGGGATTTTTCTCGCACCTCTAATGACAAGATAGGAATACTTCAAGATCTCCTAAACCAGCTAATCCCCTATCGCTCATATTGTTATGGCACATGGATTTTACGAAATGTGTGTGAAATTGACTAGTCCAAATAGCCTCCAAGTGTCCAAACAGCCTCCAAGTTTTTGGTACATATCAATAGCCTCCAAGTTTGCAGTTTGAATAAGGCTATAGTCTTCAGTCTATCTCAATAGTTGGCAACTGTTCAGTCCATCTCAATAGCATCCAACTCTTCAGTCCATCTCAATAGCCTCTAAAATGTCTTCAGTCCACCTCAATAGCCTCCACATCTTCAGTCCAGTCCAGTCCATCTCAATAGCCTCTAAAGTATTCAGGTCATTTCAATAGCCTCCAAATATTCAGTCCATCTAAATACTCTCCAACTCTTCAGACCATCTCAATGGCCTTCAAGTCTTCATCAGTCCATATCGATAGCCTCTACATCTTCATCTCAATATAGTCTCCATGTATGTCCCAAGGAAAAATGACACAATAAAGCCAGCCAGCACATATGTTCTGTAGAAAGTGTACCTGCACCGTGGAAAGAGGGGCTGCCAACTGTACCTGGCTTAAATGCCATGTCGGACATAGCAATGTACAATAGATAAATAGACCTCGTGGTAGCAGCTCCGTCCTGATAAGTAGGAAAGCAGACGAGCATCTTTTCTTTCATCTGGTTGCAAATTATCGGAATGGCCCTTCTCACCTCCATATCAAACTAATAAGGGCTATCTCCCATACACACATCAACATGTGGTCATCTACCTGACAGGGCAAACCCCCAAGGTCTCTGATATAACCATGTTTTTTGTTTCCTCCCTCCCTACATCCTTCTCTCAATCAATCATTCTTTCTTTTTCTTTCTTTCTGTCGTTCTCTATTTGTCCTCACCCAATAACGGCAGTGCTTTATATTAATACCAACACTCACCTACAAACACAAATACACCCTAAGCGGTTTTGTTTTTTGAGGTGGCAGTGGTTACTTAGCAGAAGGTTGGTGATATGCGTAGGGTGGCCGATTCCATCCCTCCCCCCGCTTTGCCCCCAAATTCTCCCGCGCGTTCTCTCTCCCCCCAAACTCTATCGGGAAGGCGGATCTCTGCGTACGTCAGCCCGACTCACAAACCCTGGCTTTGAAGGACCGCGGAATTCTTGGATGAAGCGTGTTTAGACAACACTTAATAGTACCACTGGGGAGCTGACTGCAGTGCTAGGTTTGGAAACGCTTCATTGGATCTTTACGCTTCTACAGGAAACTAGGGGATTTACCTGGAGCTGTGATTTCGTGTTTTTCTTGTGCTGTGTGCGTGTGGGATTCATTGAGAACTTATTATTGGAAACGGCTTTCAATGCGGAGTAATGTTTTTGTTTCTGTGAATTTTGTGTTGGGTGTAAAACGGCTCCAAATGATTCCAGTGACAAGACTAACACTAACTTGGATATAATTTATGTGTGTGGGAAAAAAATGAATATATACAATGTATTTTGCGACTTGAGAAGTGAATGTTTAATTCGAGGGTATTTGACATTTTAATGTGGGAATTTTACAGTATGGATAAATAATATTATTTGATTAAGATGTTTACTGCTGAAATTGTTCATTTCAATTTTGGGGTTTCATGACCAGTTTTATGTTAAAAAACAAAACATGTGATATATACTTTGGCAGTGTAGGCAGTGCAACCAATAACATGAAGTTTATGGAAGAAATTTGTATTGCAATTCAATTTAGTGCCAACAATCATGACAACCTTCAATCATGACAACCTACAATCATGACAACTTACAAATCAAATCTTAAAGGAAATTGGAGTGAATACAACATAATCGACAGCTTCAAGAAACAAGAAAAGCATTATGTGTGATTTTCTAATGGATCCAATTATTTGGAATTATTCACATGTGTGTTGGATTTGAATTTTACCTACTATATACATGTACATTGAAGTACACTAATCAATATGGCTTTTAAAGACCATCATCAATCTTTCCTGAAAAGAACTGTGTTACAAAGACCAAAATTCCTGCGTCTTCGAAAGTCAGGAACGGTAAGTCTTGCCTGTGTTATATTGAGAACTGGAGATAATATGAAATGTTTGACACATTTTGATTCCCATAGATAGCAGTTAAATGTTTCCAGCAAATTCATAGGCAAATTATTCCAGAAACATTCAACCAATAATGTTAATGAATTTGTGAATGATTCCCGTCGTATATTCCACCCAAAGAACAATTTGAGAGAATACCATATAGCCGGACTATATACCTTGTTTATCAATGTACTGTACATTGCATATTTAAGAATTTAGATGTGATTTTCTTTTGCATCTGATTAAGGGTTTCTGAAAATATGTGTTATAAACTATTGTAATACTATTAATACTTTGTCATTGCACAGTATGTCATTGGAGCATGACATACCTGAAAGACGACCGTTTATTGTAAAGATACTCCAGATGATGAGAAAACTGTGGGTTATTGCCTAATCGAGAACATTGGCTATCGGGTTGATGAATATGCTATTTCCCTATGGTGTATGTGGACAACAGACGGAGATCTGTTGTGTTGACTTTATCAGTGAGCTCTGACCAGTGAAACACTGACTCTGCTATGCTTTGTCAGTTGATTTGTGGCACAAAACACATAAGTCATGGATGTTGATGCCACATTATGTCAGTTGATGGGTACCACCAAACACCACATGTCAGTTGATATATGGCATGAAACACCACATGATATCAATAGATATGTAACATGAAACACCACATTACATCACTTGATGTATGACATGAAATGCTGCATTATATCAGTTGATGTGTGGCATGAAACACCACCTTACATCACCTGATGTATGACACGAAATGCTGCATTATATCAGTTGATGTGTGGCACGAAACACCACGTTACATCACCTGATGTATGACACAAATGCCGCATTATATCAGTTGATGTGTGGCATGAAACACCACATTACATCAGTTGATGTGTGGCTGGAAACACCACATTATGACACCTGATGTATGCCACAAAACTCTACAGTAGATTAGCTGATGTGTAACCTGAAACGCCACATTATGCCAGTTGCAGTTTGGCACGAAATCCCGCTGTGTTGTAGTGTTGACATCTCATGCCAAATATGTTTTCTGCAAATTTACATCAATATTTGAATTATAAATGCTGCAGTATGTCTGTGGATCCTTGGGGGTCGTCGTCAATATATCCAGGGGTTAGGAGCAACATGAACAGGTGTCTTAATGCTGTTACAGCTGAAAGACACCTTGTCGTACCTTTTGCTGACGTACTTTGACTAATGTAACGTTATATATCTACGCGTATTTGCTCAAAGAGTGAAATGTGATGCTTAGATAAGAAATGTAAACTGCGATCACTTTTGTTAGCGTTACATATGTACATAAGGATAAGTTTCAATTTTGATAGCGTTTTATCGTTCTACGTTGAATTTTGATAACCTTCACTTTTTACTTTGAAGTGCGATAACCTATATTTTTAATCTTTCTGTAATAAATTTTGATAACGTTCTTACTAATTTTGAAATTGCTGCATATCGCGATGTAAACGACAAATTTATACATGGGTTTAGGCACTAATTCAATCAATCAACCAAGGTTTGGTTACATAACACAATCATCAATGGTTGAACATTTTAGTCTAAAGAGATGCCATGTAGATTTTAAATATTACTGAAAAGTATGTCAAAACAACTACTGGATTTTACTGATGTTTCTATTTCTATACTTATCACAACACACACATTGGGAAATCAGTTAGCTATGTCAACAGACAATTAGGATACAGGGAATATGGTATTTATGTTCAGTCAATATGAACCAATAATATTTCGTGAATGGATAGGTTTTGAAAAACATGCAAAGTAATATGTACAGCTGGAGATAAAAAAATGATTTAAAATACATATTTTGCAAATTTCGAAATGTTTCAGACAACATGGGGTACGAGATAAGTGTGACGAAGGAGATAAACTGTTAACCTCCAAGCGAGAGGTGCATCACATGTCACTTTTAATAGCATTTCATTGGTCGAGATTAGATATTCCACCTCTGGTCAATAAGCAAAGAGAGGGCGGGTAGCCACGGATACCAACATTGGTATCGGATCACGATATATATACATGTATCAACACACCGTTGTCACTGACTAGATACTCCTACTCCAATGGAATAGAGATGGACCCCCATGTCTGTACCGCACACCGATATATGTATCACACACACTCATGAATACATGTATACACCTACCACAGAATCTTGATAAATGTGAGTGTCACAGAAACCATGGGTGGCACGTTCATGCAAGCGATGGGTCTCTCAAGGTCTTCAGATCTAAGTGAAGAGCTAAATCCAGACATGTTTCAATTCTGTTCATGATTAATTTGATGTGAAATGTGGATAACTGGTTGAGTTAATGGTGTAGAGGGAGGGTGCACTCAGCTATAGGCAAATGGGTGTAGCGTTTGATCACACTAGAGAAGATTCCTGGGTTCAAATGTAAATTAATTGTCAGCTTTTCTGGTTCCTATATTAGATACACATTATTCTATTGATCAAAAGCAAGGTTAACCTTCTTCCTGTTGGATGTAACAGTATAGGACATCTCTGGTTGCCGCCAATATGGAGATGGTTAATGTCATTACCTATCGCCATCGACTTTCTGCTACTTCACTGTTATGCTCATGGGTTCAGAATGTCAGATTGTCCATGCATAATTTTACCATTCTACATGCAAATCACTTAATTATTATGATATCACACTGAATACAACATGAAATTCAAGTATACCTTTGGCCAAATAACTAAATACAGTAGAAGATTTATTCGTATTCAGAAATAAACACCTCATTTCCGAGTCGCTTCCAAGATAATGATGTCCGTGAATGCCAATACACCTTGGGCAAGAAGCCGTAAACACGAAGCATGAACCTGTGTTTGTACTGAAAATAGGTACCTCCGCCTTCCGATGCAAAACACAAATTGGAGATATTTTATCGGCATTATCTTACTTATCTTTGGCATCACAGTCAGCAGGGGACCATCTTCCTACAGTTTGGTTACATTTGTACTTCTTTACATCACAGCAGGGTGTGGGCCCAATCTCTAGGGCCCTGTGTTTCATGAAAGGGTTGTACTGTAGTCCGGGCATAAATCAAGGTGTGCACCATGCTTTTACTATAGCAGGAAATGACTGGCCTAGATTTAGGCTCGGATGAGGTATCGCCCTTTCATGGAATTCTTTGCATTGTAGTCTGGGCATAAGTCAGAGAGTATGGGAAATGATGTAAGCCTAGATTTAGGCTCAGACTAGAGGTATGACCGTTTCATTAAATTCTTTGCATTTAAGTCTGGGCATAAGTCAGGGAGTCAAGAAATTAAGTAAGCCTTGATTTAGGCCCAGACTAGCGGTACGACATTTGCATTAAATCTTTTCCTCCAGATCTATCAGAGATGTTCAGTAATGTTCACAGCAGCAGGTTTTTTAAAATAAACAGCAATCCTGTGGAATTATTTTTTATATGTTCATTCACCTCGGTCCTTTAATTTAGTATTGGTTTTGCTAGCTGTAATTTAATGAAATTTTATTAATCATGATCTATCACTGAAAGATTGTTCCAAATGGTATTGAGCAAATAATAAAATCAACATTAAATAAGAATTAATTCACCAAGAAGTGTCTTAGATTTCTTTGAATTAAGGCTTTTCGTCGCAGCAGGAATAGTTCACCCATACTAGGTATCTTATCTAAGACCATGGCCATTTGTACCTTTGGCCCAGGAAGGGTGTATGTATGTGTGCGAGTATAGATTAAGTAAATGAAGATGAGGTGTTGAGATGACTTAATCTTGTGAGGTACACCAAGATTAACTCTCTGGAACTTCTCATGGTGTAGGTTTCTCTCATCAAGGTGCTTGGTTCCACACTGCACCCTGCAGACACAGCATACCTCCATATGGACGACATTGAATCCAGATTAAGATCGGCATCGAAGACATCTCTCCGCCATTTGGTCAGTGGTTCCGTGTGGCTCAGTACCACCCATACCACCCCCATACCTACGTCCTGTAATGTGTTCCCACACGTCTGCCAGGTACCGCTAATCTTCCGACTATGTAGATGGTCGGATATCGATACCTCTCCTGATACCTCCACAGAGGTCACGGAGGTCATTTTTGACAGGCTTATCACAGCGGTTCCAGACCTGGCTATTGCTGGCTATCTCTGGCTGATCCAGAACATGCACACATTGGTGCCTCATCTGGGTCTTCCATGGGTCCTCTCTGGGGTTGTCCCCACCCCCATCTCCGCCCCCACCGGCACCTCCTCACCCGGGGTGGGGGTGGTGGTGGGGGGGGGGGGGGTGTTGGATCCTGATGATAACTTGGAATTGTGGGCATCTAACTGGAATTGGACGTGTTGTAGGTATCAGAGGAGGTTATTCTGGGCATTGCTATCTTCCTGATGTGTATTTGAGGGACGATAATCCTACATAATATGACCATTGCTAAGATATATTCATGTTGGTGCATGATGTCACGTAGTATACCGATAAGTCGTGATATTAGTGAAAGATTCTAGAAAGCGCCGAAACCCCAATATAAAAAGAAATAGTATAATGTCATGTGGTACTGACATTATACTGGTACATGTATTGCTGAATAATGTCATTGTGGTATTGATATATTGCTGCATAATGTAATGTGGTACTGACATGTTATTAAATATAATGTCACATACCGTAGTACTGAGAAAATTGCTGAATAATGTCATGTGGAATGGGCATGTTGCTGCTTAATGTCATGTGGTATTCACATATTGAATAATGTCATTTCCTGTAGTACTAACATATTACTGAATAATGTCATTTTGCTGCTTAGCGTCATGTGAATACTGACATATTAAATAATATCACATAGTACTGACATGTATGCTGCATAATGTCATGTAATATTGATATATTTCTGAATAATGTCACATTATTTTGTGCAAGGATAGAAAGAATTATACTGAAATTATTGCTGCATATATATAACTAACTGAAAGTTTTATCTATTATTCATAAGTGAGAAAGCTGATAAAAATCACAAAATATGTCAGAATCAAAAGACCGCATTTTGCTTGACTATGTTACACTTACAGCAGCCTATATAGCACACCACAGCAACTGACTGAAGTGTTGAGATACATACAGTAGTGTTGATCTGTGGCTCACAGGTTGTCTCCCTTTACTCCACGTTTTCGGGGCAGAATTACAAGTTCATTATCACTAGAACTCATCATCTTTTCTGTAACACACATACCTCGTAAAATCTGCTGCTAAAACTATTCTGACGGGGCAAAAGAAAATGCCCATATATTATTTAGGATTATTTGTGTTTATTTTTAAAATAGCAAAATAAATATATAGCATTTTCCTTCCAAATTAATATTTCTCAGTTTTTGATGCAATTCTTGTGGCATTGAGCAAAATTTATCTCCATTTGTAATGTCACAAACCATGATTTCATGAAATTTGATAATATTTAACTGTTTTGAGGCTGAAGTGGGTGTATCCAATTAGTTAGTCCTGTCACAAGATGATTTAGAAACTAAATAACCCCCAAAAATACTACATGTATAACTTTCCACTTAACAGTAGTTGGAAAATATCCAGCAAAAGGATGACTGTGTGTGGAAAAAAAGTTAAAGCTGTGAAAAATGTATACATTTTATTTTATCTTTTAATTACTTGAACACTGTTTCTAATAGCCTCTCCGGTGTGAAATGCATCCATAAATCATGTATGAAGTAGGCAACACCTATATTGTCTTTCCAACATTGCATGTGGGACCAGGGTCCTGTTTCACACACCCACATCATAGCAAATAAGTGAAAGATTCCCGCAGCTACGTTAAATGACATATTCACTCACAAACCTACCAGTCGGTAAATCACAGTGAAAATAGATTTATTTGTTGTTTTTCATTGCTGTGGGATTATTTCACACATACACGTACTGTATATGCAAATTAGTTAAACTAGAACGACCAATGGTATTCCTCATGTTGATTGTATATGCGACAAATATTTATTTACATGCTCACTCGAGATTTTTTTTATATAAAAATTTACATAGATACAGTAATCCTTGTGTCAATTTGCACTTTTCACAAATATTTATTTACATGCTCACTCAGATTATTTTTTAAATACGAATTTACATAGATTTAGGATTCCTTCACTGCATGTATGATGCATGCAAGGAGTATGTGGTGTAAAACAATGACTAGAAATGTCACGGCCACCGGACTGATAAGAAATGAATCCGTGCCCTTGCATATCATTATTGCACTCGTAACTTTTGAAGTTGTTGTAACTTAATTGTGCAACACAATAGAACCGCTATCTTCGGAAAGGACATCTTTAAGACGTGTTTGTTGTTTATTTCCAGTGCGGGATTGACGTCAACAAGCCCAACTCGTACGACCAGACAGCCTTGGATATAGTGAACAAGTTTACCACCACTCGGGCGGCCAAAGAACTCAAACATATACTCAAAGGTAAGTCGTGAAATTTATTCGTATTTATTACGCTGCCGACCTCATTTGCGTGTGTTATTTCTGAAGTGTGGCATCTATTAATGCGTTTTATTATTATGACTGTCCAGAAATGACATGTCAAGCTAGGATTGTATAAACTATTTTTACATTTTATTATGAAGACATACTTATGAAGAAACAGTAAGTCTTTGCTTTAATCAAGACAGAAAGACTATTGAATCATATGTTATAAATAGTTTATGTAGGCATCGGGGCCCATGTGTGTTAGGTCCATACAACCTAATACAGATGCAAGAATTGTTGTAAGGATAAAATTGACAATCATTTGACATTTTAGGTAACTAACATCTGTCATTCATCGCATTGACCGGCTGTTGGTCGTGACGCAATCATTTAAGAAAAACACGATCTTTGGGTGTCCCGACCTGCCTATATTGTTCTGTTCTATTGTTTGAAGCAGCTGCAATGACAACCATATGAGGGTGTTCTGGGGAAGCGAAAATAACGTAGACTTTTAATCATGTGTACAGAGTTTGTTTGTTCAAGACTGCATAGTTAACATTGTATTGTCGTTGGTGTTTTTCATGAACTGTTTCAAAGAGTAATGGTTCGTAGGCTCTCGGAAACCGGATGGAATGAGTGGGAATAGGGTGGGGTGGTGATGTGTGGGATGGGGATGGGGTGTTTGGGTGGGGAAACTAAAATACATTAGTGTTGAGCTTGTTAACACAAATGTTCATATTAATGTTGCATTCTTATTGTAGTGTGAACAATCTCAATAAATGAATGCAATCCGTAATTAATTTTATCAGTTATTGGCATACTGTGAAGTAATTTTGAATAATAAATTAATAATTCAAATCTTATTGCTATTATACAGTTTGGAGACTTAAATTAATGTTTATAACAAATATTTAAGATTGTAATTAATATTTGTAGAATTAAAATATTAAGACTATAATTGGTTCAATCTGTAGATTATGTCCCATTAAATTTACCTTCATTTCATGTATTTTAGTGTGCTTAGGATTATTAATTGAGAGAAAAAATATGTAGGTATTGCAGAGTTCTCATGTCGGCAGTGATAACATGACACTAGCAGCTATTTTCATGGACGAAATCAGCCAGAATATCATAACGACTCTCGAGTTGTGAGTTTTACAGATTTACTCCGCACTATGTATTGGCTGCTTCCAACAAAACACGTTTTCTTTTTCTCGTCACATAACGTAACTTTGTCACTGTACTGAAACCTCCCATCAGAGAACAAAAGCCAACAGTGTGTCCCCAGCCCTGTATCCCCATCTGAAACTTATTTTCTGTCTACTGAGAAGAATTCTCTTCGTCCCCGGCAGCTGATTTTTCAACATGTAGTTTTCTCCAGACAGTGGTTGTAACAGCAATCTGATGCCATTGACAGACATATGTACACTGTGTTTCAATATTTGCCTAGGCGGGTACGCAGCTAGTTCATGAGGTTGTAACACAGCCAGAAGTTGAGACTGGGGTCATACAAGGTGTTTTTGAGGGGTTTTTTGGGTCCAGATATTTTCTCACATCTCAGAGGTGTTTTATTATGGCTGGGGATACCTGTGAATGAATGAACTATTAGAATTGACATGTTGGTGTGAAAAATGTATGTTTTGAAAGAAATATTATATGTAAGAATGATGTTTACATACATTTTGGGGATTAAAAAAACAAATCAAGATTTTCTGATGCAAGTAGATCTGGATTTTGAAATGTTTTAAACTTTATAAAAAATAACTTTAATTTAGAATTGTTACCGTTCTGATAATACTTAGCATTTTAAAACCAGTTCCCGCATTTAGATTGTATATGGGTGCTTACCCAGAGTAATGAGACGATAATGTGAATACTAACCTTTTTATCGCTAGAAAAGGGTACCTGATTATTTACTCCCCAGGGAGCTGAGAAGGTCAAGATAGAGCACACTGATTTATTGACTAAGAATGCATTGCACATGGACTTACTTATACACTAATTGAGTAGTCTATTAAAGGCATAATATCACAGATATTTATGGTAGTTTTGGACTAGTTCTTAGCTATAACTGCAAAGTACATTCACT
>JAUTBV010045442.1:2744-20569 GCA_032361325.1 Lepetodrilus fucensis
AAACCAGCTCTCCGCCCCTCCCCCCCTCCCCCCCTCCCCATTTGTATGCTCCCAGAATGCCCTGCACAATCATGATATGACATTCAGAGTTTGTTAACTAATCTTCCTATCCTCGTCCACAGTTTCAACAGTGTGGATAATAATTCATTGTCCTTTTGCATGTTTATTTATTTATTTGTTATCGTGCCGTTTGAACATTTGCATGCCGTGTGATATATGTTGACGTATTTTCGTCTTCACTCAGATTCATAAACAATGATCAACGCAAGGTTGCTGGCACCTGCATTCAAGCCCTTAGTGAGAGTTGTCTCCCTTTGCATGTCACGCTTTCTTCACTGACAATTCCATATTGTTGTTTAATTGTCGGATTCAAATGTAGTGGTTTTTTTAAAGAAATATTCTCTCTTTTAAAATTAAATGTAACTATCAAGAATATTACTGACTTAATTTGTCTGTTTAATTTTTATAATTTCAAAATCGTCTTATTTTTTGTTTCCTTGAAAAATATCCGACGATTTGGGACAACACGATGTGGAATTGTCAGTGCAATACGAAGGTCACCAGAGAAATACTGGCTTTCTATTGGTGGATTTCTTTTTAACAGTTCAGGGTTTCTGTTTCCTGTCCTATTTTCTAACAGGCCCTCGTCATTTTGTCAAGGTCAAGTAAAGTCGAGATCACTAACTGAAACAAGCTTAGGAGATAATGGTTACTAAATATTTCTTAATGGCACCATATAACGAGAACACTAATTCTAATAGTTATGTTCATCACGTATGGGTGAAAGATTCCTACTGTGACGTAACGTAATAATTCACTCGCTCTAATGTGCGAGACACACACATTTACATTATGCTATGCTAATATAATAAACAATTTTTTAAATATTATCTATTCCTTATTACAGAATTGTGCGTTCAATCAAAAGACACGAAACATTTCTCTCATCTTTTCAGCATGTGCACATGAATTGTGTATATTATCGATTGGAAAGGCTTGCTTGCTAATATTTAATTAGCGCATGTTGCACACCCGTAAACTGGTTCCCTTAACATTCTGCAAAAGTTGTGTAGAGAGACACCAGTTCTCATTTTAACAGTAGATAAATTATGTAATTTTTACTATTAAAATTAATAACTAACTTGGTCTTGATAATGCATTATTGTAAATAACTTATTTTGTCCATGATTTATCCTATTTATACCATGTATTATTGATGTAGATTAATATAAATTTGCAAGTGGAAATAAGAATGTAATAATGACCCCATGAAATTATCAAGTTACTGTGACAAGAAAAACTGGAGAAATTAGTCTTTACTTTTTCATCCTGTGAAATTTAGTAAACAGAAACCCTTCATGAACTATTCAGTGTGTTAAAGGTCCTAGTCGCTAGATATGTGCCACTGCTGTTTTATTATACTCTTACCTTAACCCTCTCCCTGCTGGAGGCAACCAGAGATGCCCAAATAAGCTGGGTCTGTGTCTAATACAGCAGGGAGAGGGTTAACCCTCTCCATGCTGAAGGCAACCATTGATGCCCTAAAGAGCTGTGTCTGTGTCTAATCCAGCAGGGAGAGGGTTAATGGTGTTGCATTCTTGAGTATATCCAGTATACTCGCACGACCTGCAAGTATACCAGTTTATGTAACCATAGCCTGTGATATACTGGATATACACAATACCTGCAATATACCAAGTACAGTATACACAGAATCTGCTGTATACCAAGTATGGTATACATAGAATCTGCAGTATACCAAGTATGGTATACATAGAATCTGCAGTATACCAAGTACGGTATACACAGAATCTGCTGTATACCAAGTATGGTATACATATAATCTGCAGTATACCAAGTACGGTATACACAGAATCTGCAGTTCTATATGTAATACAATCAGTACATGTGATATATCAGGTATTCAGTCATTTTGAATGCTTTGAAACTTTAATAATAACTTGTGTCGTAAAAAACCTTTCCTACTTTCTGCTACATTTTTTATACTGTTACCGTTTGTGGGAAAACTCTTTGGAAGAAAACTTGCCTGGAGATTATGAACATTTTGGAGTACGATTTCATGCTCAACTCAAAAGTTTTGTTCACAAATCCCCCATATAAAATTTTGAGTATGAGTAATTGAATTCGAGGGGTTAGAGGCCAGAACACAATATCTGCCAATTAGTGTGAAAATGAGTTTTAGTTATATTGAGCATCACCCATGTGCTGACAAAAAGAAAACATTATGTCAATCAGATACATACTTTTGAAGATATTCAATAAAATAAAAGTGAGTGTCTCTATATTTAAGTTGCTTCCCAAACTTTCAAATGCGATTAATTTTACTCAGTATATGGTAAAGTGGAGATAAGGTGTTCTGACTCTTAACCCCTCAAATTATTGACATTACAAATTTTATATGGGGATTTATAAACCAAACTTTGAGATGAGCATGAAATTGTACTCAAAAGAATTTCATAATATCGTGGTCGGGACGTAATAAACTTTTAAATTGAAAATTGTGTAAAACTGTAAGCGTTGATCTTGTGTATACTATTATATATGATAAATATGTATTGTATCATATGTAACAATATCCAGTATTGTTACTTGTCAAATTAATTCCATTTTCATCACAGTTAGTTACGTAACTTGACATGAAACCTAATTCATATGGATCACCATTTATATTATTAGTAGGAATCTGGAAATACTACTATTGTTTTAAGATTTGTATTTATTTGTTAACTGTAAGTGTTTATTACTGAAGGGAAATTAGGAAACTTGTATAAAAGAAGTGTAATTTCCGTCATCAAATTATTAATTATTTCTGTATTTTTCTTTCGTGATACATATTTGATAACATATTTTTAGATGCCTGTTTGTTGTACTTATGTTTTTCGATAATATTTTCTTTAAATTTATGTAAAGATGCTGTTGAAGGATTAAGAGTAGAATCATTGACATGTTTTACTGTATAGCAACCAGTTATAGGTATAACAGGTGTCCTTTATTTAAATTCAATCACAAGTGCTGAAGCACTGTAGTGGAATGGGGGCAATAACTGATGGCTAACCAGTATATAAGGGGCGACATACAACAAAAATAACAAATAAATAAAAAATAAAAGGTATATACTATTGGTAAAGATTTATTTCTGTTGGGTATACTAAGGTGTGTTTAATTCTCCAGGATGATGGGTGATTAAATTAACCCACATTTTTTTTTGCTCTGTTCTCCAGACGACGCAGAGGTCTCCCGTGCCTTCGCCGCCCCTCCCTGGGTCCCCCAACTTCCCCCAGGTGGCGCCACCAGACGTGTTGCCCGGCAACCTGTACCAGCACCTGCAGCGGCTGCACCTCCAGCAGATCCAGACCTCGACGACCGCCTCGTCCTACACGCGAGTGTCGCCTCCCACCCTCAGCTCCGTGCTGCCCACGACCCTGACCTCCCAGCAGCAGGCGGAGGCGCAGACCTCGCCCACGTACGCCCACCACCTGCTGCAGAACTACCCGCAGCAGACCCACCAGCGGAGCAGCTCGCCCACCAACTTCCAGAACCTGCACATCATCCGCGAGGACGCCGGGGACGCCTCGGAGCCCATGAGGACGGAAGAGGAAGAGGACATGTGTGTGGAGACCGCAGCCAGCGGGGACAGGCACCAGGAGGCGTGGCACCGGCGGTTCACCGGGAAGCCGCAGATCAGCATCACCGACACCCAGGGTCACGTGACCGACGTGACCAGCGAAGAGGACGAGAACGTACTCCAGGACGTGCCAAAGTTTGTGGTGTCGTCGGGCGCCTCCGTGAGTCAGGGCGCGTCGGCGATCGGGACCAGTCCCTTGCAGTCGTCGCCCGATCATCGTCAGAACCCCGGTGCCCCCACGTTTCCGATGTACATGTTCAATAACTTTGTCAACACGAATCTGACGAACATTCAGCCGCCCGTGTACCACCCCGCCGCCTCCTCCTCCTCCACTGATTCCGACGTGGCGGCTAGTCAGGGCATGTGTAACTCCCAGTACATTCTGAACACTTCCAGGTTCCACCGGAACTTCCAGCCGCGGTTCCGACGGCACACCACAATCCACGACCCATTCTTTCAGCAGCAACAGCAGCAACAGCAGCAGCAGCATCCTGCGCAGAGTCCTCTCGTCGACCCCTCCTCCTCCCCCTCGGTTCCCCACGGCCACAGCTTCGACCTGTCCGACCTACAACCCAAGACTGTCCTCGACCTCTCCCACCAGCAGAAGCCCGCCCACATGGCCCACTCGCGGAGCCAGGAGGACGTCTTGCTGTCCTCTCCGGTCAATGGCTGCTGCTTCGCGGAGCCAGCAGAGGTGGTCGCGGCGGAATCTCCCAAGGTCCTCATCAACATCAATCCCGACCTGCACAAGACAGTGGAGGACGTCCTGTCGGCCATCAAGACTATGCTGGACACGCGCTGTCCCGACCTGGACTACCGGTGGTCGCGGAACCTGTTCCACCTCCGGAACGCCAACGTGCAGATGGAGCTGGAGGTGTGCGACGGCGACGTCCCGGGCGTGCAGGTCCGGAAGCTGTCTGGGGACAACCTGCAGTACAACCGGTTGTGTCACGACCTGCTGTCCTGCATGAACAGCTGAGTTACGTGGTGGTCAACGCAACCTGTTGTGTCACAACCTGTTGTGTCACGACCTGTTGTGTCACGACCTGTTGTCCTGCACGAACAGCCGAGGCAGGTGTGTTTAGCTAGTTGTGTGGGATGATTGCCGACCTGTGTCGCGACGTCCAGTATGGCAGGATGTGTCATGACCTGATGTCCTGCATGCAGCTAAGTCACATGTGCCACGACCTGATAAGTCACGTGGGCTCGCCAACTTAGTTGGTAAAAAACAGGCTTTGTTACGACCTGCTGTCCTGATGGAAAAGCCAAGTCACGCATGTTGAGTCACATGGTGTCGTCGTGACCTGCTGTCCCACAGCTGAGTCACACGGGACCGCTCAACCCGTGTCGTGACCTCCAGTACAGCAGGCTGTGTCACGACCTGTTGTGCTGCATGAAGATTTGTCATGTGTCGCGACCTGCTGTCCTGAATGAACGAGCTGCTTTACGACCTGCTGTCGTAACCAAAGGCCGAGTCGCATGTCACAAACTGCCATCATGCATGAGCTAATTAAGTCACATGAGGTCACGACCTGCTGTTTCACATGGAATCGACCCAGTCCAGCTGTGGCGCAGTCATAGGGATTCAATGATGGGGAAGGAATGGTCACATTTCCCTTGTTTTACAGTATTTTCTATTAGCCACCTGTCATGTACTCAGAATTAACATTAGAATTTGGAGCTAAAGGCCCGGGGGGTGCAGCATCAATGTTGGGGGAAAACGTCACCTTTTTGACACGATAGGATGCGCTGTCTGTACCATGGTAATCCTTGGTCTGCCAGTGTTGGCAGCTTTGTAGGGTTCCTGCAACAGTCGGCGCTACGGATGTTGCAGGTTTCTTCCTGCCCTAAACTGACAGGCCTTGATATAAGTGAAGGAATATTGAAATCGGCTCTAAACCCCAATTTCTTAAATAATAATTAATGGATAGAGCAATTTAAAAATGTTTTAAACATAATAATAAAATATATTGCACTTGCATAACTGATATTTTTCAGTCATTTGTTATGTCATTGTTTTCTGTTTGCTAATAGCAAGCCCTATTTGTAGATAGTTACATTTCGGAATGATACTTTTCTAATGATATCCAAGATTTTTTATGCATAGAAATTAATATTTTTAAATTCTGTGTTGGCCAAGAAAGCTATATGTTCCTTGTTTAACCCTTTCCTTGCTGGTTAAGGCACAGATACTGACTGCTGTTTAGGGAATCTCCAGTTGCCTCCAGTAGGTAAAGGGTTAATTTGCAGTAACTGCAGTGCAATCAAACTTCTTTTTAAATCTTTTACTCGTTAGCTATAAATGTGTGTGTTTAATCATTTTAGAAATGTTCAAATAATATTTCTGAACATGTATTACATCGTGATTGAATATCAGAGATGCTTCTTGACATGATATGACTTTCACCATGAGTCCGAATATCCTTAATCAATATGACCTTCACCCCGAGTCTGAATTGCCTGATACGATATGACCTTCACCCAGAGTCTGAATAACCTTATACGATATGACCTTCACCCCAAGTCTTAGCCTGATACGATATGACCTTCATCCCGAGTCTTAGTAGCCTGATATCATATGACCTTCACCTCGAGTCGTAGTAGCCTGATACGATATGACCTTCACCCTGAGACTGAATATCCTATGACTGTCCATACGGGCGACTGCATTTTTAAAGCCTATGTTTGTATGAGTAAGCTTGAATGTATTCTGTATATTGGTATGCATGTATGTATATATATTTACTGGCAATTCATGTTGCAAAGGATGAAAGGTGGGTCTGATTATAATGCTAACTACATACTTGAGAATGCCTTTGAGTTTGGCTGCAAGTGACAAGCCTGACGTTGCCAAGCATAGTCTAGCCACGGTCTAGCCACGGTCTAGCCACAGTCTAGCCACAGTCTAGCCATAGTCCAGGGTTAGAAGTTCTCACTTGTCCGGCAGCCCGATCCATTTCTACTAATGCAGATTATATACTACCATCAGAATTTAACCCTCCCCCTGCTGAATTAGGCACAGACAGCTATTTAGGGCATTGCTGGTTGCCTTCAGCAGGGAGAGGGTTTATGGGAGCGATGCTATATTGATATGGCCATATTACTTTCAAATTTACAAATAGTTGGGAGATAATGTATTGGCTAGCACCTGTTACTTTGGGTTGTGTAACAGTGGTAGTTATATCAGTCGCTGCTCCTTGAACAAAAAGATTCATCATAATTATACGTTCCCTTAAATTCTGACGGTGGTATATTCATCTGAAAGGAGTCGCTATAGATAGAAAAATACTCTCTTTTTCCTGATTAACTGTATCTACCTGTTGCAACGTAAAACAATCACTCACTCACTCACTCAATGTTTTTTGTTTTATTTTTGGTTGGAAAGACAGCATTTTGTAGTTTGAATTTTGCAGGGATTTTTTCTGTGGAAAAATACCAATTTATGACAAGTAGGATAAGAAACATTTGAAATAATACATATGGCTGTATGACCTCGGCTAGATATTCTGTTGACCTGCAAGATTCTGGGCCTGTCAGTGTATTCTCCAAACTTAGGAGTTCGTAAGTACGCGAAACTAAGGAGTTCACAAGTACTAAGATTTTGCCTGACTGGTTTTCTGCTAATGCTAATTTATGAAGATATTTTCTCTTTAAGAAGTTTCGAGAATACCGGCCCTGGTTATAATGTTGAATGGTGGGCCAGTCTTGTCACTTGGGGTCTGAAAAATGAAACTGCTGAATTACAAGGCAAAGCATGAATGCCTTCCGACTGTCTGTAAAGGCTAATTGGGAAATAATTATACAAAGTCCAGATACAAACGGGCATACTTTTTTACTCAGAGACCATCGTAGACACAAACTACTTTAACCCTATCCATGCTGGAGGCAACTGGAGATGCCCTAAAGAGCTGTTCCCGTGCCTAAACCAGCAGGGAGAGGGTTGATAATCTTTCAATTCTTTAAGTAAAAGATCACATTTCCATATTAAATTTCAAAATGTATTATATGAACAATATTATTATTTTTGAATTATACAACGATATATTCACGTTGACATTTTTTGTCAGAATTCTAAAAAGTCATCGTCACATATGGGTGAAAGATTCCTGTTAAGACAATAAATTGCTCACTGTAAAAATTAACTAAGAATATGAACAAAGCGTTGCGCAATTTGCCTTTTGGAGGTCGAAAGGCCTTGATGTGTTGCCTTCTAGAGGCGTGCAGTGTGTGTTGTTGGGGGGAGGGTGTCGAACGTCTTTCATATTGTTTTCTATTCCATACAGTATGACTATGTACAATCAGGCTATGCTACAACAGGAGCGGTTCTAGCCCATTGTTAAGTGTACTGTAGCTTCGCAGACGGAAAAACAATATTGTACATTCTATTTAAATCACTTTATTACGAGACATAAATTATTTGTTGAGCTTTGTTTCATTTATGAATGTTGAATCCAGGGTGTCATTTCAAGATGTTATTTATGTGTGCGGTGACGTCTCCGTTCATGTCGGGCGCCATTGTTTGACTCGATTGAAGAACAGTTGCCATGATTGATGATTATGTAACATTATGTTTATTTTTTGAAAGTGCAATTTTTTAAAGAAAGAAAAAGTTTATTGTTAGGTATCAATCATGTTATTGAGCTCTTAAACGGACAAGGCTTTTGTCAGAATACCATTAAAATAATTAAATATATGTTTAAATAGTTCTTTTGAGACTTATCGAATTGTGAGCGATTCCTTGAGTTCTATTTATTAACTAGCCATTTTATGCGATGGTTAACCTTCTCCCTGCTGAATAAAATCAAAGTGTTTTATTTCTGCATGTGATCGGGCAACTTAAGTCGCCTTCAGCAGGGGTGATCTACCATAAAGAACATAGGTATTTAATTGATCTTAGAATTTCTTCTTTTAATGAATATTACAAAGTCTGATAATATGCTATCATTAAAAAAAAATAGATTTATTTTTATTTTTAAATTTTGGAGAGATGTTTCGAAATAGTGCTTTAGTAGGGGTGGGTATTCTTTCTTGTTCAATTTGTCTGTATATAGTTATGACAGGGCCCAACAATTGTTCGTGCTGTGATCTTGTATAATATGATTCTGCTGTGGCAAATCTGTCTTGTTCGCTTGGCAAGTTCTTCAGTGTACAGACAACATTATTATATAGTGCGCATGAATCCCATTTATTTTCAGATTTTTTTTTAACGGAAGCCTTATTAACCCTCTTAAAAGTCTTATCCTTCCAAGATATTTATTTCATTGTACACTACTAGTCACTGGCGAGATTCGGTAACTTTCTAATTCTAATAACTTTCCCTGTTAAATCAAAATCCATGTTCTGTATTCGGTACGGCCTCTGTGGTTGGTTGGCCCGTAGCCGTAAACGGTTAACCCTCTCCATGCTGGAGGCAACCAGAGATGCCCCAAAGAGCAGTGTCTGTGTCTAATCCAGCAGAGAGAGGGTTAACAGTGAAGTGTGGTGAAGAAATGCCTTTGTCTTGTGAGGGGCATCTGCAGCCATATTTGTTGACACGGTTTATGGAGATAAATATTCTATCGAAATCGAAATAGGCCAAGCATTGTAAATTATTTCGGTTATGAAGTGAAGAATATTTTTATGTTTATAATGCCGGAGTATTTTTTGGATGTATATTTGAGAAATTTTTAAGAAGAAAACATGATGTTAACTTAATGTTAACTCAGAAATATGAATGTAAATAGAAACTATTTTTATATTTGATTGGCTATATGTGTATGTATGGAAGTTATGGGTTGATATTGTCATAAATGAATAAATATGTTAAATATCCTCTTGAAATTGAAGTATGATGTTTTTAATTACTGAATTATTGTCACATGAAACAATAATTATAATAATTTTGAAAGCATTTTCTGAAAATCAGATAATTTACTTTGCATGGCCTAAATGAATTTATTTTTTATTTTATTTTTTTGTATTTATTTTTCAGTTTATGTCTGATGTCCTTAGTATTTTTGGCTAGCATTATTAGTGTTGAAAGCCATGTAATGGTTACACGTCTTCAAAAGTAGAATGCTATCTTGTGAGATAATGGTGTATTCGGCAGTGGTCAAGTGATATTTAAACTATCAATAACATTATGTTCAAACTTGTATCAATCATGTTGAAATCTGGTGACATTTTCACAAAGAACCGCACTTTTTTTCACATGTTACTTTTACTAATACAGAAAATAGTTTAAGAAAATAGTTCTCACATTAAAAGATTTTCAGTTTAGTGAAATGCTTCTTATCTCAAGAGATAAAATTTCAAATTTTCATTATTTTATGAGCTTTTCGGAGTATGGGATCCTAAATTTTGAATACGATTCCCAATATTAATGGGATAAAAACTACTACAATGATTATGGCTGGCTATTTGTGTTGGTATTTATAAAGAAAAATCAAAAAGAAATCTAACATGGAATGTAGGTGAACTAATCAGTTAATTTTGCATTACTTCCATTGGTTCAGGATTACAATCTGATAATACATTGGTATGTGGAATTACATCGGTGAATGCTAGATAAAATATGCTACAAGCATTGGCTATTACCAAAATCAAAACACAGTTTAACAAAGTCATAAGATATCATGGTTAAACCTTTCCCTGCTGAATTAGGCACAGGCACTGCTCTTTACGGCATAATCCAGTTGCCACCAGCATGGAGAGGGTTAATGCATGTATAAATGTGGCATATCTTGCAAGGCCAGGCCAAGTTGATGTCTTGTAACCCTCTCCATGCTGTAAGCAACCAAGAGATGGCATAAAGAGCATTGCTGGAGCCTAATCCAGCAAGGAGAGGGTTAAGGACCGCCTTGTCTGTATTTAACCCTAGACAGACACGTAACAACAATATTACTTCTAATATCAGACATTGGACTCTTAACATAATATGTTCAATTTAGAATTTTGACTACATTATCACTTATTTTCCATTGGTCTAGTAATCACACAATGCATCGTTCTACTTTTCCGTGTGTAGAATTCAATTCACAACTTTGCCTTAATATTTGAGGATTGAATCTTACTGCTGGTTGTTGTTTTTTAAAACTATTTTAAAAATGTAATCTATGATTCCCTTTAGCACATTTTCGTTATTTTATTTCTTCTCAAAGAAAAAAGATTATTTTTATTTTTATTTTTTTTCTTCTCAAAGACTTTTTATTGATTTTTATTTTTTTTTTAACTACACAGCAAAATAAATGTCTGTGGAACAAGTAATCAACTTGGCCTGGCCTGAATCATGAATGATGTATTATTATGATCGTCCTGGTGATTATGTACACTGTATTCTTGACTTTATTACCGTAATGTATACGTCCAGATGTACATGCTTTGGTACCAGAGAAAACATCTTGCTAACAGTTGTTTTCTTTCAGTTGCATATTCATACTGTCCAATTTCTTGTTATCGTATGTTCCTGTTGTGTTTCGGATCCCTGATTTTTGTTTTATTTTTCATTGTACATACTCTGTTATTTCTCAAATGGCATGTGAAGTGTGAAGCTTCTTCTTTTTTTTTCCTGACATTAATTTTATGAACTCTTGTGTAATGCTCTCATGTTTTGTTTTTTTGTTGAACGATGTACAAAAATTGTGTCATGCACATTCTCAAATCCGAGAGCGATTTCTCGTTTGTTAAATTTCTAAGCAAATTGACAATATTTCATGTTCAGTTTCTGAAGATTTTCTCGAGATATCATTCCTTGCTCATTTTAACACTCTCCATGCTGAAGGCAACCAGAGATGCCAAAAAGCTGTGCCTAATCCAGCAAGGAGAAGGTTAACCCTCTCCCTGCTGGATTAGGCACATGCATTCAGCTCTTTAGGGCATATCTGGTTGTCTCCAACATGGAGAGGGTTAAAGAGGGTCTTTACTTGAAGTTAAACTATTTCGCTGAAAACTGGTTATCTCCCTTGTATAGAGAATGGAAAGCGCTATTTGTTGAAATGCCATATAGTGAACACGACATAGCACTCTTTTCTTAAAATATGCACATCGCAAATATTTTTAAAGATTATCACCCAAGTGACCTTGACACTTGACTGAGGATAATAAATCTATTTGATTCTTTTAATAAAAAATAATAATAATAATAAAAATAATAATGGATATTTTTTATGCATCCTGCATTATTATCCTCGGTCAATGAATTAGTGTGCAGTCAGTGTACCTTCTCAACTCCCTGGGGAGTATTCATTGTGGACTTTACAGAGCCTAGTTATCTACAATGTCAATTAGCAGTCAAAGGAAGGAATTTATACAGTACACTCGTCGCAAATATTGGCAAACGTTAAAACTCCATATTCACTCAATCATTGGTATAAAAATACAAGTAGTTCAAAACTGATTTTTCTCAGAATAAAAGCAGCTATGTCAATGTTGAATACATGTACAGTATTTGTATTTTCTTTGTATTGATTCTTTTTGGATTTTTTTTTTGTGGCTAATACTGTATATGGTTTTGTCTACTGTAGTTTTATTTATTATTCTCTAGTTATACAAGTCTTTCTGTGAGCATTCATCAATATCTATATCCTACAGCATTCAAAAACTGTTGCTGTAGGTCCAAAATAATTGTCAGAACTATTTTAACATTTTTACCAGTGATGATGAATTATGTTAACTAAAGATGCTTTCATTTAATTTACCCTTCAAAATTAATTAAATATTTTAAAATGGGACAATAGTATCAATATTTTGTTGTAATTTGTTTACATTTTTGAGTTATTTTATGAGTATAAAATGTTACACTCCTTCTTTTCTTGTCCCCAGCAACATGCAACTTAAGTACCAATTACTAATTTAATTACTTGCAAAAGGTTCCTGGTTCAAATCCCGCCTTGAACCCCGGCATCAATGTTCGTAAAAGTTACCTTTCTGACTAGATATTGATAGGATACACTGTATATATTGTGGCAATGCAGATATCCTTGGTCTTTCAGGACCAGACGATGCTCGCAGGTTTACTGCAACATTCAGCGCTACAGATGTTGCAGGTTTCCTCCTGCCTTAGACTGACAAGCCATGATATAAATGAAAGAATCTTGAAAGCAGATCTAAACTACAATTTTCAAAAAAAAAATTAAAAATTGGAAATGTTCCAATATATGAACGATGCTTGCTAAATATTTCTATCAGTGTTATGTTTCTGATTATTCCTGAGTGTTCCTGAGGTATGTAGGTCAAGGTCAAATATCATTGTCATACTTCAGTTTCTGTGGCTGCTGTTAATATCTTCTCATGGAAAGACATATTAATGCATGATGGTTTAGTAAACCTGCACTGTTAATACTTTAAGTTGGTCAGTGTTTAAAGTCAAAGGTCATTTGGGGTCAAATGTCATTTGGGGTCAAAGGTCATTTGGGGATGGATCGACCATAAAATACAAATGGGAGGCCCATCACTGCCTCCTAAAGGCATAGTAGGTACTACAATCATGGTTTGTTGACATATTTTTATAGTCACACATACTTGCATGTGCACTGTACCTGAAAGTATGTATGTTTTATTTGTCTACATCGGGCAGCTGACATGCAGGCTGCATCGTCGCAAATGGGTGAAAGATTCCCACAGCGACGTTAAACTCCATATTCACTCACATACAGGCTGCATTTTCATAGTCACGCATACTTGCATGTGCACTGTACCTGAAAGTATGCATGTTTTATTTGTCTACATAAGTATATCGGGCAGCTGACATACAGGGTGCATTTTCCACATGTTTCACTGATTTTCAATGTTTATTTACTTTTTTTGTTAAATATCTCTTTAAAAAAAAATATCAAGGTGTGAAAAAAAAAAATGAAAATAATTAAAACTAGTGGGACATGGATGAAATGTAGATGACTTGTTTCCCAGTGTACTTGTGCAATCAAAGTAAATGTACATACAGTAGACCTTGCATATAACGTACTCGTTGGGACCGGCTGGGTTTTTCCGTTATATGCAAAGTCCATTATACGCATATGCAGTGTATAAAACTCCAGCAATTTCACTGACGGACATGAGGACTGGTAAGTCTGAGAAGTTACCAGTCCTCATACATGTTGGCCAGTGAACGATGATATACATCTTGGAAAAACAAACAAAAAGTAACACGACATGCGGGCGTGCAAGGATAAAATGTAACCAGTCCTCGCTGAAAATAACCCGTCGCGGGCATGCGGACGGGCTCTATTTCGAACACTGGCATATGCTGTCAGTTATAGACGAGTGTCTGGTTTATGCAAGGTTTACTGTACTTAGTATAATATGTTGACCCTGAAATATGTCAACAAACTGTGATTGTATGTCTTTAATGTTCTTTTATATGGGTGAGATATTTCCGCCGCGACGTAAAACATTAATTCAATTGCATGCACAGAAATACATTTGCACTGTACACATGCTCTGCTTTACAGATTTATTTAATTACCCTCCTTGATTAATTAATTAATTACCATGATCATGATGATAATTAGACTTGATTTCATGTATTGAAACTTACAACATTCCTTGTTAATACGTTTTGATAATCTAGCCCACCTACCTACTTAAACACTATAAAACATGAGATGTTAGAATGTCATTTAGCTGAAAAATCACTGTCAATATTGGGTACAAAATAATGTGTCATATTTTGTGTCATATTTTACATCTGAATGTACCGGTATTTCAACTCGTATTCCTTACTGAGTATATTTTTTACTGATCAAGTAAGCAGTTTGTATGCGTCTATTGCGGAACGTAGCCGTTTATGACGATATATTGTAGTGTGTGTTACCCACCGAAGTGAAGTGGTCACTGTGAGTATTTGACCATTGGTCACTTGCATCTCGTCCCCTCGTCTACTCACTTTTCGTCCCCGGTCACTCATCATCTCGCCGCTGGTCACCCCCATTGCGTCACTTGTCAGTCATCACGTCATCCAGTCATTTGTCACCGTCATCTGGTCACTTGTCACTCTCATCCCGTCATCGGTCACCCGTCATCATGTCACAACGGTCACCCGTCATCCCGTCCCTGGTCACTCGTTTATCTCGCCATATTCGAATCAGGCCTCATGTGTACATTTCCCACGATGTCTACGATTACAGGGAATAAAAGAAATATTATTGTATATATGCTCCGTCTTCCGTTATCTTTCTTACATCCGAGCAATGCTTGAGAGAACCAATGAGAAGCTTGCATTTAATTTCCCATTTTGTTTGGTATTTAATTAGGGGTTTTATGTCCGCGTCCAGCGTAGCTAATATTTAGCGGACGGGGTTAATTTTCCAATTTCATGTTTCCAGCTATATCCAGCATTCAGATCAACCAAGCGACATTCACAGATTTACATACAGTATCTCCAAACCAGAGTCGCGAATTTGCTACGATTGGTCCCCAAGATTACGAAACTTGTTTGAGTACGATTTCATGCTAAACTCAGTTTTGTTCACAAATCCCCATATAAAATTTGAGCTCTAGTATCAACTCGTACTCAAAATGTTTTGTAATCTCAGGGCATTCTGTCATTCAGCATCTATTCCAATGAACGATCGTGGCATTATACAAGTCTTGTAGCTTCCTGTCCTTATATAACCAGTTACGAATCTTGTAAATCACCAAGAACTTTACATTGAATGGGATCCATGCATGCATATTTCGAAAACGGTGCAGTACCGGTAGTCCGGGCGTAAATAGGCAGACTTGCGTCATTTCCTGGCCTGGTATTCTCGAAAACTCGTTACTTAAGAACTTCTTAGTCAGAAAAGATCTATGTAAAATGTTCATAAACAGAAAACCAGTTATAGGCAAATTCTTGGTACTTGCGAACTTCTTAGGACTTGTTAAGTTTTGAGAACACAGGCCCTGACATATAACTAGTATAGTTCCTGATGTGTATTAGTATTATTAAAACCATGGCATTTACACCCGGACAACAGTGTGATGCCCATGGGTGAAATATTCCCTCTGTGACGTAAAACGTTTAATTCATTCATATAGTGTGGCCCTTCCTTGCAGTGTTCGAAAATTACCGCTGGAAACCTATTGGCCCGAATAATGATACAAATAACAAATGTTTACAAAAAAACATGAATTTTTACTGGCTATTAGGATACCTTTAGCATTGGGAGAAATGGCCGGGCCAGCAGTAATTTCAAACACTGCTTCCATGAGGCTATACCCTGACTTGTTCTACATGGGTGTACACCAGGGTGAAGGTATATCCCCACTCTTATTTGCTTTACGTGTTTTACAACGGTTAACCGTATTTACAATGAACTGCAACCAGGGGCATTTGTGACGTAGTGGTGGGGAGCCATAGGTGTGTTCAAGATATAATACAAGTATTGAAGTGTAGTGTATTGCATGTATTCTATCTTGAATGGATTAGTAGGAAAATGACAGGAAATCAATTTGCGCATGCGTCCAGTCCGTTCGCTTCATGCTTTATTGCATTTTCCTACAAAACACTACGGCCTCCAGACCTGTAGTGAAAAGTATTAATACGTATTGCTACACGTGCTGGCTGAACGGCTTCTGTAGCAACACATATCGATATGTATTCTATCTTGAACACACCTCAGAAGATATATACATGACATGTAGCTCTGGTGGCCTCTTGGTGGAAATGAGATTTTCATGGAAATGTGGAAATGAGATCATCATGAAAAGGTGGACATGAAAGTGTCGTCATGAAAAGGTGGACATGACATCATGAAGTGGTGGAAATGAGATCTTCATGAAAAGTTGGACATGACATCATGAAATGGTGGAAATTAGATCTCCATTAAAATATGGCTATGAGATATATATGACACTCGCTCCGTTACGGTCTCAGGAAATCGCCATACAAAATCTGTCAATTTGAATTGACCGCTAATAAAACTCAAGAGTCGTTTACAAACTCAATTATATCTTCATTAAAAGATGGCAATGAGATCTTCGTGAAAAGATAAAAATGAGATCATGATAAGGTGGAAATGAAATCTTCATGAAAAGATGGAAATTAGATCTTAATGAAATGGTGGAAATTAGATCTTCATTAAAATATGGCAATGGGATCTTCATGAAATGGTGGAAATGACATCTTCATGAAAAGGTAAAAATGAGATCTTCATGATAAGATGGAAATGAGACCTTCGTGAAATGGTGGAAATTAGATCTTCATTAAAAGATGGCAATGAGATCTTCATGAAAAGATAAAAATTATATCTTCATTAAAAAAAGGAAGAAATTAGATCTTCATAAAAAAAGGTGGAAATTAGATCTTCATTAAAAAAAAGGTGGAAATGAGATATTCATGAAAAAGTGGAAATGAGATCATTAAAAGGTGAAAATGAGATCCTCATAAAACAAAAGGTGGAAATGAGATCTTCATGAAAAGGTGGAAATGCCATGATGTACAGTAAAATATTGTCCAATGAACAGTTTCTATTAGCGTCACGTGAAATGTATTTGTAAACCGATAAAAGTATCGTTTTTCAAAGCCGTTTGGTCCATGTAGTCCGGGCTGCGTGTTTAAATAGTGCCTAAAGACACGCCGTGGTTTCTAAAAAGGTAGATTACTAGTATATCATTTAACCTAATCGTCACTTCCTGGTATCTATAATACTTTATAGTTGTGTTTGTAGTCTGATGGTGTAACAATTTTAAGCCTTTGAAAATTCATATCAATTTGTACGAGCTTTATCATCGTAACATTCATAATTGGTATTTCTGTGGACTTGCAAGAGAATAACTGGATTTCACTATCGGATCTGGCTATAATATTGCAGACGGTTTTTTTTAGTACGAGCACTTACTTAGTGTATGAATGAATTGCGTGACTACAATGCATATGCACCGATAATAGGCCTATATACACTTATTCGCGATCGTCCCATATATACTGTCATGACACGTGGTCATGACGTAAGTACCGGGAGAGAGAAACAAAAACAAAAAACATATTGCTATGTGGTTCGCATTCACCGGTATCAAGATTCGTATCTGATAAAGGAGGCCACTTTTGACATATCCGTAGTTGTATAAGGATATAGGTAACTAATAAAAAAATATAGCAATTATAGAAAATTATAGAAAAAAAATATATAGAAAATGTATTGTGGCTTTAAAGGCATAATATCACATATATTTATGGTTGTTTTGGACTAGTTCTTAGCTACAACTGCAAAATACATTCACT
>JAUTBV010045553.1:9605-39986 GCA_032361325.1 Lepetodrilus fucensis
GAACACTTGGACTGTTAGTGAGATGACCATGTATACTGGAACACTTGGACTGTTAGTGAGATGACCATGTATACTGGAACACTTGGACTGTTAGTGAGATGACCATGTATACTGGGCTTTCGACACTTGGACTGACTGTGTACGCACTATATCTATCGGGGAGTGCCATTCACAATGTTCGCCGCTAAATCTGTCACTAAATCTACAACTACGTCCGTTAAGACTAGCAGCGTGGCACCACTTTGTAGAAAAAAAAGGATGTGTGGGTTTTAACTCCCTTAGCTTGGATTAGCGTGGGACGTCATGTACTTCAATATGATAATCATTTAAATGAGTTTAAGTCCTAACTAATATGCTCTACTTGTAGAGGTTATTCTGATATAATAAAAATAAAAAGAATATTAAACAAAATAAATTAAAATAATTAAATGCTTTCTATAAGATACATATTTAGTGCACAATGCCATATAGATATTTATACAATTTAACATTATTTTACCAAATTGGTCAATGCATCTACAGGAAGGCTTTTAACTGTGGATCTGTCTTCTCTTTGCAGTGCTGGCTTTCTTATCTTAAGAGCACGTGCATGATTAATTGGGGTTTGATGCACTGTATGATCGCTGGCGCTGTATTCCATATTTAACTCCAAGCGGAGAAAACGCGAATTCACCGAATGGTCATTACTGCATCCACGTGCATACATATGCAGCTACATGTACGTGCAAATAATAGAGGAGTGTTCGTCTTTGTCATGTTACAACCATCTACGAATTCACCTAAGCTATATTGTTATTACGAATGTGGCTATTGAAGATCAATAAATAGAGCGTATTTTCTTTTAGCACGGGATCCTCCGAAAGCCATAAATATTAGAAAGGCATGGAAAACACTTAATCCTTATAAATCAACGCGATTTCAGTAAAGCGTAGGATTTTGTATTCTTTGGGCGGAAATTGGGTGCAGGGATATCGCACAATGCAAAGTAGGCTGTTATTTAAAAGGTCAACGTCTGGTGTTCACAAGGCATAGAGTGAAGATCTTCGACATCTCAACTGACGATGGCTGTGGTTGCTGATGTTGTTGTTCATGGTATTGTTTCTCGAAGTTCTCATATCCACTATGAGACTATATCGAATTCGTAAATGCACGATCCCATGCATAAGAGATCGCTACGAGAGTCCGTATGGTCTCGTAGAAGATATGAGTGTTTCGAGAAACAACAACCTTGACCCCGCAATGTACGATACGGCGTATATCATTTCACGAAGCTCTCTTATCTACTACGAGACCACAGCGCGCTACGTAGCGATCTCTTATACACGAGGGTCGTGTGGCTACGAGAACGCTACATGGTATTATAGTGCATAACAGGGCTTCGCGTGAAACGATACCCGTAACTCTAACTTTAGAAATGGTTTATGGTTAAGGTTGGTGCGTGTACAGGAGAATCTCAGCTGCGATGCTTTGCAGAAAAGGTTTTCAGTAGAAATGTTTACCCTTTAATATAAGAACATTGACCATGGCTGAAGCCAGGTTGATTGAAGGATATATATAAGTAAATATATGTTCGCTGTTGAATCTGTGCAAAAGGGAAAAGAACTGCTAATTAATTTGCCAAAATACCGAAAACAAAAAACACTAAATCCTGTTAAATTGTCAAACGCATAAGTATTTTAAAATGTATATTGGTTGTATGATAACTTGTATGATAACATTCATATCAAAAGACACTCGGTGGATGATGTAGTAATGGATATAGAGCAATTAATAATTATATTTAATTAGGCGGTTTACCATGACACAAATTCCCAAACGTAATCCTGTCACTGGACGTCACCAGTGTCACAGATGTCCGATCCGCCCTTCTGACACGACGGTTCACATTTCATTGTCTACATGTATTGTTATACCAGAACTAAATTGCTAAGCACCCGTTGTAATGCAATTACTTCGTGTTAATAATTGCTACAGATATGAATGCAACATGAATCAAGAGTGTGACTGTGTGGTAATTTGTAGGCAAACATATGACACAGGGAGTGAGTCGTTGAGTAACTCTTGGCAAATAGTCACATTGGCGGCGTCAGCCCTATCATTATGAGAGTAGAATTACGGAGCGGTCCCCGGTGGTTGTTTGTCACGTGTGAGAGCTGTACCCTTCCGCAGTGCGCATGATTGTGTGTTCGCCACCAGGAAGCTTGTTGTGGGATAGACCACGTTTAGAGTAACTCCCGAGGGATTATGTTTCAGGAACTATTTTTCGTCATGTTGGTGCCAATATATATAGGGAACTTGGCCTGATTTCTCCAAACTTAATGTTTCGATTTTTCCAAGCATACCATCACAATCTCAATTATATATGGTGCAGTCTCGGCAGCATCAAGGTCTCCTCGGTGCTGTTGAATGGTTGCCTTCACCTGCAAAGACAAATAATAACATCATGAGTAATATGAACGCCAAAAATTAATCTAAAAATTATTGTAAATGTTGTCATCAAATTAATGAGGTCTAGAAAAAGTATAATAGTTACATATTTACACTTTGTTTGGGCTCGGGACGTTGGGGGATGACCGTCTTAAGGAAACCGAACTTGGAGATAATCCACTCATCCCTCTCAGTAGTTCTGCGGCACAATCGCCGTTCTTCTTCTTGTCAAGGCGTGTGTACGTATCACGCAATGACCGGAACCAACTCTTTAAGGTTGTCTTCTCCATCAGCTGGGCCTGGTCTTCACAGGTCTTGTCCTTCTTGTCCTTCCGTCTGTATTCTGTCATTTTTACATTCCATACCACAGGATTGTCCCGGGTGAACTCTAGCATGAGATCTTCATCGGCGATGCTGAGCTTGCAGGGGTTCTTCTTGGCCCTTTTCTTCTTCTTCCCTTTGTCGTCAGCCTGGCGGGAGAAGGTGGATACAGATGACGAGACCGATGACTCACGGGAGCGTTCACGAGGAGGAGATGGGCATATTGAGCCTTCATCAACATGTGGCACATTTAGCTCATCATCAGCAGGTGTAGCAATATAAGCAGGTGGCTCAAACTCAGCAGCTAGGGTCTTCTTTACGTGTCCTCGGCCCCGGGTAGACGATGTCGTCTTCTTGGGAGGCATCTTGGTAGCCTGACGTCTCCTGCAATAATGCTGCAATCTGGACAGACTGCCGTTGATATGGCTAGACACGGCATTGACTTCATTGACGTCCCAGTAAAAACTATTCACAAATTAAGTACTGTTTTTCTTCTTAAATGACGTAAGACTCATATTGGATGATACATATAATTTCAACCTCGTGTCTTTTGATATCAATGTTATCCTACTCGTTGATAAAAGTAACCAAACTTTTATCAACTCTCTATTTATGCATGTTCATACGCAACTCATTTTTAACATGCTTTTCTAAAAATACTGTTCTACCTCGGCGTATGACAGCGTATGCCACCGTGCTTCAAATGTACACAACCTATGCATAACGTACCCATAGCGTCATCCTCTCACACCAAGGATAATTTATTACGCTCAGGACTCGCTGCATAGTAGAAAAGTGAAGTTTGAACGTAATTAAAGGTACTCCTGTGGTGCGAGGATGCCATAGCGTATGTCACCGTATACCATACGCTATATAGCCTCATTATGTTTACCCACAAACTGAAAAAAAGTTAATTAAATCGAAAGTAAAATACAGAATATGACTCATTGAATATTCACAGAAAATTATATTACAATATACCAGCCAAAACGACTGCGAGTGGGTGGCACAACGTCAAATACACAGGGACATCTATTATTCCGCCTAACAGGTCAGTGCACACCATTTAGAATCGTCATTACAATTCCTCCTGTGTGGATGTCGCGGAGGTCGGAGCAATGGCAGTTCCGTGGTAACGGTAATTACTTACCCATTTAGAGATCCTTCTATGGCCGTCAGGCACCAGATGTCACTCCCTAGCACTGATAGAGATTCTATTGACGACACGTCAGGTACATAGCACGCTTGTCTACATATTGACTGGGGTATAGACGGTGTACTTTGCATTAACATATTATTCTGTCATTTGGATGCACATGTAATTATTTTATACGCTAGTACGAATTATCAGGTTTCTTGCATCTGTGGTATTCAAAATGATCGATTAATTTTAGACAATTCTTTGTGTGACTCTTTTAATTCTTTAAACACATTCGGATACACTGTATAAAAAATACTTAGTAGATCTAGTATAACAATTCATGTATGCAATATTGTCTTTTTATTTTATTAATATCAATAACTGATTTTCTAGAAATAGTTCAAAATGAAACGTTATACCCTGGTCTAACGCTCTTATTCATTATATTGATAATCTTTATTGAATCATATTAATCAATCAAAGAGCAAACATACTAATATGTCCTTCAAATATGCGTGAAATCAATACTCCAATGCATCAACATCACATTGGAATTGACGTTTCCTCGTACTCCCAATGGAATAATCCTTCTAATTGGTATCAAATTTCCTACTGGCTTTACCTTTCCTCAATAACCAAAACCATGCCTTGATTTGCATTGTGGTTGATTAATAGCATGCATGTTAGATCATCATCTATATATATTATCTGCATACTTGTTGATAATGGAGAGGTCAAACATGAATGTTGTATTAACCCTTTCTATGATGAAGGTAACCGGAAATGCCATAAAGAGCAGTGTTTGTGTTTAATCCCGCAGGGAGAGGGTTAAATAATTGAGTGGTTCTGAATAGAATAGGCTAATTTCTATTAATAAAATGTTAGCACAGCTTTTAATTTAAATCAATGTCTGTGCCTATATTAAGTTACAAATGAGAAATTAAAAATCTTCAAATTTACATCTGAACATTCAAATTGAACTATTTAAATGTCTAGACATATCATTTCAAATTTGGATGTATAAGAATGAACAACTCGTATATTATGTTCTGTTCTACAACAGTCAAACGGTCCACCAACACACTCCAAACACTCTGGCAGCCAAGTTATACACAGGGAGACTGCTACAATGAAATAAGCCACAACCTCATTTGTTTCTATTTACATAATCTATCATGACAGATAGAACCATAAAACCGCGATGTTATTTTATAACAGAAACGTATTTGGCGTGTTAAACGTCTCATTAGTGCAATTCCAGATACTTTGTAGTCCTGTTCCATTCAGGAAAATAAATCACCAACATATCATATTGAAAGTGATGACTGAGACAATCGGATATCAGTGTTCTTCTTCTTCTTCTTCTTCTCCAGCCGTCCCAAGCAACTATGTTCCCAGACAACAGAATCAAGATGTAAGAAGGAGTGTATTTTCTGTCTAAATTGTAAATGCTGAAGCTGATCTAAATCTGCAGCGTACTTATTTCGAAACTGACCTTCGGACTGTTGTCTAGACGATATCGTAGACGTATATGCATAATGGTTCGTTTGTAGGTAAGTTTATATTGTCTGCAAAGAAACCTTTATAGCTGTGTACATTCGGAGACGGTTGGCATTTGACCTTTATTGATTGAGGTCGTGGTGAGAGGTCACATCTGAGAGGCTGTAACGGTATTATCCACCTTTTATTTCAGTTTCAGATGCGAAATATTCATCGAATCGTGTGTTATTGTACACTACCTCATCTCGGTCTTAGTCAGTCGTTGATCACATACGTGTAGATCATATAATACAAGCTGATGTACATTCATGTACTGTGATGCAAATCAACTTAAGTTAATCCTTCTAAAGATGTTCCCAGAAGTAAAGTCTGATGGACCTTTATATAGTGCATGCAGAATATTCATTGAAGAGTGCGTTATTGGTTACACTCCAATCTTATATTCAGCTGTTGGCCTCTGAACATAGATGGTACCAATAATGTCCAATATGACAATGGGCAGTCATATATTGTGATACAAATCGACAAATATGTCAGTACCATCCGGTGCTCGCAGGTTTACTACAACATTCAGTGTTACGGGTGTTGCGGGTTTTCTCCTGCCCTAAACTGATAAGCAGTAATATAAGTGAATTCATCTTGAAAGCGGCTTCAAACCCCAGTTTAAAAATATAAAATAATTTTAAACATGATCAAATAATCAACTTCTAATGAACGTGTATTTAGTATTATGCTGGAGAACAAGAAGCTACGAAAAGAAAATGCCTCTATAATAGTCAATACAACTCTGCTAAATGTTAAAGGCTTCGCGATTCAGAACCTGCCGGAGGTGCCGTAGCTTCAAGAAGACAGCGAGTACCTCGTAACCCCTCCGCCCCAGTCGGAGGCGTCACAACCCAGCACAAGGACGACGTTCCCTGTTGTACTCAGTTCCTTGCAGATCTCAGTACAGAGCATCCTTCCTCCAGCTCCAGGAGACCTCTAACCGTGACGGCGCATAAAGAGGTCTATTGACAAAGTGTCTCTCTAGGAAGGCACGGGCGAGCTATCAACTTTCTTCAAAATACAGTGCGTGTCGGAGGGCTTTTACGAATCAATAAGCCATCAATGGAAAGGAGATGCTTATAAGCTCAGAGTCAACATGGTTCTGATTTGCCTTGTACTACACCCGATGGAGTCTGATAGAAAATCTGGCGGTGGTTTGTTTGCTAGGAATCACGAGGTTTGCTCTCGATGGTGGCAGAGAGGCGCCCTTGTTGAGTGGAATTGTCAGATCCTGTAAACGCTCTGGTAGTAGAGAGGAAAGTGAGGGTGTTCTTATGGCACTGTACTCAGGAGAGGGGAATGTGGAATGGAGTGACCTCCCCTGAGGGGTCTATTATTCCGTCGAAGGCATTTTATCCGGGCCATTTAAATGCACTCGCATGATCCATTGCCCTAAGAACCTTATAAATTTGTAAATAATGTTTCAGTCAGTTGCAATTAGATCTGACTATTACAAATATTAATCTTTATTATTTGTATGATTTTATAAGTAGTGTTACAGACAGTTACAACTATCTGACTAATGTGTATTCTATTCTTTATGTACAGTAGAATGTGTTACGTCTTGCGATTGATTGAGAGAGAAATATGCATTAAACGTCGATCCTTTTGGAGTATTGCAATAATTCATAGCATAGCGTATGATGCTATGTATTATCTTTCCATTGAACGGCAGTCGATATGCTTGTTTTGTTAACACCTAGAATAGCTTGAATTTGATTTATTCTGTTGCAGCTGTTTATACGTCTTGTAAAATGTATGGGGATCGTGTTTATTAATCATAATACATTATTTACAGTTCCAATTGAATTTAGTTTCTCTTTGGTCTTCATACATTTACTATCGCAATATCACAAGTCGTGGATTGATTGATTTATTTATAAACTCGCAATATAATTATAGATATTTGAAGAATTCATAACTTTGTAGACGTTGGTAATATATATATATATATATATATATGTGTGTGTGTGTGTGTGTGTGTGTGTGTGTGTGTGTGTGTGTGTGTGTGTGTGTGTGTGTGCAATTGTTGACTGGTTGAAAAAGGACTGTCTTTCAGTTTGTCAATAAAATGGTCAATAGTGTGAAGGTATTTGCATCTATGTATGTATATATCTCTACATTATACATTGTGTGTAGTCATACGTCTATATTTCATTAAAGGCATATATTTACTGTTTATTGACATTTGTCATGGTCAAACGTATTTTACCTGATCATTTCATTTCTCTACATAAGTATATTTGGCAACAAGCTACATTTTCCGCGTGTCCATCTTTGGGTTTTTTTAAATCGAAAATATTGAAAACCAATGGAACATACAGGGAAAATGTAGATCGTAATGATCTTGACGATGAAATATGTCAATAACATTGTATTTCTTGAACGTCATACTACTCGGATACAGTAACAAGGCTTCCCTATAATAGACAATGGACAGTTAACAATTGGAACAGCAATGGAACATTCCAATTGCTAGATATAACTAGCATACTGGTAATTTAATTTCTATGTTTAATAAAAGAATACCAGAGGTTTATTTATATTATGCCACTGGTATATTTTGACCTGGCTTTGCGGATCGCATTTAGAAATAGACTTCTTCGCCATGATGGGAAGCACTATAACAGAGCAGAACCATATTAACGAAATGTCAAGGAATGTCAACGACCAATGCTATCGTATATGACATACTAACCATATTCTATATGTGGCAGATGACAAATGTTATGCATGTCAATGCATTTACGGCAATATAATAGCCTTTGAATCTCGCCTAATGTACGCTGTATGTATGGACTCGGAGTTTCTTACACCGGGCTTTGTTTAGAACATGCTTGCTAATCATTATCTTTCAAAATAGCATTGTGATTTTGCTTCGATCGATATTTGAACGTCAATTATATTAAGTTGCATGTTTGGCGAGTTTCTTGTTCGAAGCGGCTAACATCCGGCCATTCGACTTAGAAATTAACTTAGGAAAGAAAATCGTGTTTCGTTTAACTTTCTGAAAATTCTTTTTCATAAATTCACTAACCATTTATATGAAATGTATCCTTTTGCACCGAAATAGTACAACTGTAGTATAGAAAGTCAAGCTGGGAATATATATTGTAGAGAATAATATTTACGTTTTCTAAAGATCGGTCCTTGTATAATTATACCTTGACAATTATCTGTTTAATTTAGTATTGCTTTGAGCAAACCTTGAGGAGTTGGTGCATTATCTGGAGAAATAGTATTTAGAATAGGCCTAATGTAGTTCATGTTCTATATATGGCTGATGTACAAATAGACACTTGGTACACACATGTTTATAGCTGTCATTCCAAGAGTGAGACACTGTTGAATTTCTCATGAGTCTTTTTCATAAGTCTACGTATCCTCTCAATATTTGATGACACGGCGTCTAACACAGGCATCTTCTGAGCACAGTGTCAAGCAAGTCTAACACGTGGCCACATTTGCATTTTGATTCGTGATAATTGTCCACGTACACGGATTGTGACACAGTACTTTCACGACACATCCTATAGCTCTTCCAACGTCAACACAGTCTTTGAACGTCTCTAGGGACTTCTTTCAGTGACCGTTAAAGACTATTTACTCATAGAAAATCAGTGCACCGGATGTCTTGACGCCTTCCGGTTCTATCACATCCGGCCTTACGAGTATTTTACATATTTACAAACATCAATACACACAGTAGATTTATATAACTTCCTTGTTGGCCCAGACTTAAAATAACTCGAACACTTAGGTGCGTATTTATTTCCTTCCAGAGGAAATGGGGCGTACTCGATACGAATCCTATTCTATTCGCATCGTTCACGTCGATAATTACGTTCTAACTAATATTTTAAGGTTCCAATCGATTGCGCAATTTGTCAGTGGGTGTTGGATGTTCCAATGGATGGCGATCAGATGATGAAAGGGGAAGGGCTGGGGATGATTTAGGTGACGTTACGTCAACGTCATGGTGAGAACGTTTTGTTTATTACTATTCATCCAATTTCCTGTCTGTATTTGAACAATGGGTATATTATGTCTTCACTCTCTGATTTCTGGGGCTTACAGGCGTTAAACGGTTAGCAATCACCCAAAAAAGCGAAGCGCTCGCGTAACTAATCAACGCCATTGCTATGGGTAAACAGTAAATCAATGGAACGTGAAAGAAACGAATTTAGAGCGGAAGTGAGAGACGTTGAGAACAAAAGTCAAGATTTTTCGCAAATTTCAATTTTCAATGTTGACTCTTAATGTAAATAATTGAGTTAAATAATTCTTCTTAAACTTCTATTTACCCTGGTCGCGTTTATCTCATAGAATTGAAAGTCGAACTGTCTTTAAAAATCTGGATATGCAAACACAAAAACGTAACGCTTCATTTACATTTTTGCCTTCGAAACAAAAATAAGATTTCATTGACAATCTTTAAAGTATCGTGTGTTGGAGTTAACGGAAGCCGTTGTTCGTTGTCAGTTGTGCCGTGAGTGCTACTTCATTGAGTTAATCCAGGTGTAGTTATCTCCCTTAGACTAAGACACGGCTATTTGGAATCTCAGGAATTCCTGATATTCTGGCGATTATGGTGTAGATATAGTAGATTGTACGTGTGCTTACTTCTCTTTGCCAACCATGAGCTTCTATACCACGGCATATTGATGTAAAAAAATGGGTGTTATATATGAGATGGCATTACCTTCCAATGTTATCTCACACTATTTTCTTAGATCATCAATAGTCAATAAAATGTCTATCAATGCATGATAATGTGGGTTAAATTGAATAAAATATAGCATACTTAACTATTAGATATTAACGCATATTGGAAACAATATTTTAAGGAAAGAGAGACAAGTGTATGTTTGCTTTTTCAATATTTAATATATATAATTCCAAGTGTATGCTTATTGATTTTCGTCATATTTTGGTTAATAAGCTGCAAATTTGTAAGTACATGTACTTTCATAGTTTGTATCATGTAAAACTACTTGCATGTAAAACCTCACTGGAACCTTCCAAAAGAAGCACACAGAAATCCCCTTTAAGAGAACATACAATACAGCTCACTTGAACACTCTTGAATATTATCGCCATACAAGTATGAACTTTATCAATATGAACTTTTTTATATGTTTAACAATTCCTTGCAAACACTATAGGAAGATAGTATTCAGCATGTTCGAATATGTCGCATCTTTTAATAATAATAATGCATATTTATAACTTTCCCATTCTATCATATATCGTAAACATTCTCATGTTGCTACAGTATTACTCCGGTCAATGGATCTGTGTGCATTCATCAATTCCTTCTCAACTCCCTGGAGAGTATACAGCCCAAGCGGCCATTCAAGGCGCTACAAGGTTATTATTCACATTAGTCAATCCGTAAATTACATTTATGTAAATTAATGCACATCACTGTAAAATCCATATATACTTAAACAACCCCAGAGCATATATGATCGGCTGTACAATTAATATTATTTCCAAAGGAAATCATTGATGGTCTATTAACGCTGGGTTATTTGGAATCTGAGAAGCGTAATGATACACATTTGACACAAAGTATCACTCAATAGATATTTATGTAATGTTATACATAGCAGTGTCGTCTATGTATGTGGCATTTCTTTACCAGGGGTTGAGATCTCAATGTGTGTGTGCCAAATTACTAACTAGTATTAATAACAAAGTATAAAAACAATTTATGAGACCTATCCTTTCCCACCAGCAGTAGTCATCTGTAGGATGCTGGACTCTCAACAAGTCAAGGCCTAGAGAACGGCATGTATCAGAAACGTAACTAGTTGCAGATAGATTGCCAAATAACTAAGTAGAATTAAACCAAACCTGAATAGTTAAAAATGTATCAGAACCATTTATGAGTCCATTTCTTTTCTAGCAGCAGCATTCATCTGTGTGATGATAGACAGAGGGCAAGTCAAGGCCTGTATGGACCGATATGTTGCAGAAACGTAACGGGTTGCAGACATATTTACTCCGACACCATTCGATCATCGAGACTGGTATATTTGACCGCTCTCTTTCGCTCGTATTGACTCCCGACGGAAACAGCCGTGCAATGATGAGCCGAGACTGGAGATTCTGCATGGTATGAGGTCATAAACTGAGTAAATTCCCGTCCCACGATGCCAGTGGAGATGGAATCGCGCGAAACGTCCGTTAACTCGGACGGGTGCTAAATTGAGCGGAGGCTACAAATCGGAGAGGCCGAGGAAGATAATATGACGAAATCCCGAGAAGCACATAAATACCGGTCTCAATGGCCCTGTTAGGTTAGTGCGCATTATCTGGGAAGCTGGGGTAAAACAACACGACGATAATGACGTGGTTCGAATCCTCCCGTCCCGGGGGACTAATAACATTAACTACATAACGTTTATCATCCCAATCAAAGAGTGTACGCATTGGGCAATGGATGGGTGAACGTTGGACACTTTCAGTTAGAGCACGGATGCGATAGCGAGTATAATAAGCTCTAGAGAACGACTAAAGAGGCTGATCTCGTTATCACAGAGATGGAAATAATGAAACACAGGCATAGGCCAACAGAGTTAGGTTGGATCTATACAATAGGTCACATTTTGGTGTCACTTTGATGTCAATTATGACGGCATACAACCATTATGGTATGGCTGGTACAATTGTTAGCCTAGGCCCTACAATAAAAGTGATTGCAGATAATAAGATTAATATGCAAATATATCTGCTTCATCAACTGTGAAACATGTTTAAGCCACATGACGGCATAACGTTCTAATGAGAACAAAGATCTACCACGTATGCAGCTGTTGTGCATGCAGCAATGAATTCAAATTATACAAATCTAACTTTTAAAGAGGGTGAAAATGATTTTCAACGGTTTGATGGTATGTCAAGGAACAATTTGTTAAGCTGCATTGTAGATTGAGTAATTCTATACCATGTATTTCAAGTGATGTACGTGTTTAGGAACAATGAATGATGAGGATCTGAAACTTTATCTCAAATCAGTATTTTACAAAGTAAAAGGTTTACAAGAAGTGACGATATCTACACGTATATTGACTATATAAATACTTGGCTAGGACGTGCGAGATACAGCAAACTGTAGGTTATAAATAATTATGGGTTAGAATACAGTTACAGGATATAAGTTACAGACTTACCTGTATTTCACATTATACGAAGAGAGAAAAAAACAGGAGTTTAAAATAATACATGTATAGTATAAATTGACTATAAAAAGTGGCATTTTAACATATGATAAGAAGATATGTATGCTATATCTATTAAAAGTGTCACTTTAGCATAAAGTGTCATTTTAGCATTAAGTGTCATTTTAGCATAAAGTGTCATGACAACGTAAAGTGTCATTTTAACATAAAGTGTCAAATTGAATTAGAGCATTTCGACATCGTGTCATATACATGTCACAATACAAACTTAACACTAATGCTAACATAGCAGTGTCACATGTTCCACGTTTAGTAATGTACTTAGTGTGGGTCTGTTTATGGTGGAGAAAAGCCTGCAACAATCTTTGCGTCACAATTGCTGACACGTGTATAAGATCTTCCTCGCATATTAAACTACTTTCAACGTGCATATTGTATATGACTCGAATTAATATTTATAAGTATAGTATTACAATTCTTAAATATATAGCAAATAGAAACATGACATGGACATAATCAATGTACGATAAATGGCTTGAAGACATCACACCTAGTTCCACTTTTTGTTTGTTTCGGTATAATTGATTTGTAACTCATACAGACAGTGCTATAACTTCTTTTTCAATTTAATTATTATAAGTTGTATTCAATTCGAAAACTAATTATTCGACAGGTTAAAAAAGAACATGAGCAAGTGCATAAAGTTGTAAGTTGATATACTTTAAATAAAACGATTTTACATTTCAGTTTAAAAGAAATAGACTATTTTAACAAGTTTCGCAGGAAACTAATAAAAGATTTATAAAATTGTATTGTTTTAAGTTTTCGATAGTCATCTGAAGATGTAGTTACTTTTGCTAGATATTCCTAATCGTTTCAAGTATATTTTCGTTCAATATAAATTAAATACATACACATTTCTATATAAATACATACTACTCATTTAAAATGAGCTTTGTTTATATTATTTACGAAAGGTATGTCCACTGGTTTATGTAGGTGAGATAGGTGAGATAGGTGAGATAGTACAACTAACGCAGACTGGCGTACATGTCTACTACCACCTATCAGAAATCCTGTTGTTTATAAATAAAATCACAATATCAACAGACCTCTTCAAAATGACACCAAACATTTCTTGAAAACTGATCAGCAGTTTTGTGGAAAATACTATCGTGCTGCCAACTCAATCTTCCCGTCATTCCCTGTCAAGATGGCCATCGATCAAACTTCCTCTTGGGAAGCACCCAGAGAATTAACATGGGCGGAAGGAAAACATTTGCGCATATTGCCTCGTTTAGTAGCTTATCTGTCCGTGTTTCCAACAGCTTGTTATCGTTGAATTTGTGTCACTTGGTCTGCTGAGAATTGCAAGACTAAATGAATATGAAAATGACGAATAATGTATTGCAGGTGAAAAGTAACAAAATTGAAGTGTTTAGTTTCCTATTCTGACATTGCCAGTACCAGTTTTCTTGAACATAGAACATCCTTTGTGGTAAACAATCTAATACATATACTATAAGCTTAAGAAAATGCAGTGTAACGGATGCAAATGTGACGGGAACTAATTCTGCAAACTATTGAATAGTGAAAAAGCAGTTACAAGCTATAAAAGCACATATATTTCTATTTTGTATATAGAATACTGAGAGAATGAATATAGTAAACAAAGTGTTCTCACATTTAGCGGATTAAATCTACAATTAGAACAACACTTTAAGCGAATAGGAATTTGTTCCTCTGCGTACTTTCTTGTAAATACAACAGGCTACAATAGACTTTACAGCATGAGACGTTGATCACCGTTGATGAAATCGACATATATTTATTTTTGATTTGTTCTATGAATGTCCAGTCGATCGTGAAGCTGGCCACCTGGTTGTATTGAAACGCTGGACCCAATATACCACTGATGGCGTGAACTTTTGACAAATCCAATAATCCACTCGTGACTCGGTTTTGTAAAGGCCACAATGCTTGTACCGCAATAAACCTGCCCTGTACAGCATTAAACCTGTACACAATGATAACATATTAAGCATAACAAGTTACAGTGCATACTTGAGTAGACCGTAATTCGATTGGTCACCGTACAATAGCAGATTAACAGGGTTTTATCGTTATTCCTTGGCGATATGAATGAGATGAAGATATCATTAGCTGCAAAGGGGTAAATCCTTCAGGACTAATTAAATCCAGTATTATAGCAATTTGTCTTGGTACAATTGTTATGAGGCGCGTCAGTAATAGGTCATGATACGTTTCATATCAATGAGGGGTATATTTTAAATTATTGATAATGTTGTTTGTACGCGTATGCGTGTGCCTTCATGCGTGCGCATCTGTGGAATTGGGCGGAATTGACAGCAGTTATGATAAAGCAACAAGTAAATAACATCCTGTTTTGCTGATATGATGCTGAATACGTTGATGTATGTGGCAGCGTGTTCATGCATGTTTATATGAAAAAGTTATAATTAGAGGACGACTGTATGATTAAAATGTTTGGTGTGTGTGTGTGTGTGTGTGTGTGTGTGTACGTGTGTGTGTGTGAGAGAGAGAGAGAGAGAGACAGACAGACAGGCAGACATAGAGACAGACACACACAGGGACAGGGATATGCAGCTAGAGAGACAGACAGACACAGACGGACAGATACAGAGAGACAGATAGAGAGACAGAGAGAGAGACAAATATAGAGATAGCGAGAGAGAGATAGACGCATAGAGGGTGGGAGAGAGCGACATACATATCAATAAATAGAGATGGGGAGAAATACACAGAGGGAACAAACAGAGAGACAGACACAGAGAGACAGATAGAGAGACAGAGAGAGTGACAAAGAGAGAGAGAGATAGATATAGCGAGAGAGAGAGAGAGAGATAGACGCATAGAGGGTGGGAGAGAGCGACAGATAAATAAATAGAAATGGAGAGAAAGACAGAGGGAACAAACAGATACAAAGAGAAAGAGGAATATATATAGAACATGTGTATATGAAAGAGATAGAACCGACTGGAATCGTATTATATATTGTATGATAAAAGGTATACATGTTGTGAGAGAGACAGAGAAAGAGATAGAGAGATGGGGGCTAACGGGGGTTGAGAGAAATACCTACAGAAAGAATACAGACAGCGACAGCTAGAGAGAGGGGTGGGGAAGAACGACAGAGAGAGAGAGAGAGAGAGAGAGGGTGGGGAGAGAGATAGGGAGAGAGTGAGAGAGAGAGAGAGAGAGAGAGAGAAAAAAAACCCAGACACACAGATCTAGAGAAAGGATAAGGGAGAGATAAATATAGCGAAATGTTGAAAGACAATTGTTTATCAGAGAACGACCGTATAGCTTCAAATTATTTTATTTTCATTTGGAGACCACGGTGTCATCGCTCAGCCTTGGGTCTACCTTGAGCTGCATGTCTTCAGGGTGAGTTTGTTTAAGGTAACAGGAGCATAATCCTCTCTGATGTAAGTTAAGCGTAATTAGTATTTACATGGGTCTGCAAATGTCACGCGCCGTGTCCCCGTAGGTATATGTTCCTGTTACAGTGCCACGCGGTGTGGTGATAATTACCAGAGTTCCAGGAACCTCTCCTACAGTGTGCATCCCCGTAATAGCACAAGTGGCCATTTTCCACGTGGAAGCACATCTCATTTCCATTCGGCTAAAATCAGGGCTGTGCACTAGCCAACTATATAATACAACAACGTTTCCATGTCAAGTGGCAAAAACCTACCTCCATGCGATGAGCTAGTTTTCAATCAATTCGACTGAATGAGCGTCGCGATAGAATGAATTTGTCATCAGACAGCGCAGAGAGCTGATGAAATTTAGCCAGCTCTCCAAGTCCTTCCCAAGGGGCTCTATCAAGTGAGGTCGCAGGAACACGTTCCCTTGTTGCATCCCGAGGAGTGGAATCGGCGAGCTGATGAGTCCAAACTATTGAATTTTCCGTCTCATTATCTATCATTGAGTTAAAGTAGACGACGCTCACTTTCAGTAGCTTCCAGGTAATGGATCGGATTGGACTTTAATTGCATCTCCCTAACGGCAATATTAAGGTAGTTTGGTTTGTAATAGGTTCAGGACAGCCGTCCCTAGAGACTCAGGCTGTGAAATGGACACTTTGTATTATAGGCGTTCTTGAACCAGTTCATATACAGAACACGGATAAATTGTCGGAGTCTTGGAACTGTTTATTAAGCTAAACTGTGCGAGGCTACATTTTCCGAGACTAAACTGTCATATGCTACATGCATCCGATAATAATGTATCCGAAGATAGCATCCAAGCCTATATCCGGTATGGCTGTTCATGACACTACCCCCGGATAAAATATTTCGCAGGGCCATGTCTATTTCCATGACAGTGGCTTGAAGCGTGAATACGAGTGTACACAAACTGGCAGTATTGGCGATTGAGGCGAATTGTAATATAGGAGCGCCCTTCTGGTATTATCATGTTGACAAACCTTTAACACTGCTAATCCGTGTGGTTGTCTTCCCCGGGGCAGTCCATGGTCACATTTACATATCCGTATCTTCCGATCGCTTACCTTAGATAGGTTGTCTTCTTCAGGAACGTATCTTAATAGTCCGGAAGCTAGATTATATTGGAACTCAAATTACAAGTTGTAAAGAAAACGTTGAACATTTTGGTGGCCATTTTTTATTTGATCTCAAGTGAGTATTTTTCGTAGGGTCAAATATGGGTGCAACGTCCCGATTCGTGAACAGCAGCCATAAAATGCCAAGAAGCTTAACGGGCCGGGCCGTGTAGGGTCATCTTAATGTTAGCCCCTCTGGCTTCCGGACTTCTAGTATCAGTATATTGCCTTCGCGATGGTGCGTCAATGCATCATGTGCAATTAATACAGTATGCTGTATCTCAAATTGTATCTCATGGATATTGTAATATATCCTCTAATCTTGACAAATCAATAGCATTGCATACAACATATAATGTTCCATTTAATTGTTTTGTTTTTAAATGGGAAATTGAAAATTGAACATAAACATACATGTACCGGTATTTTAAAAGGGTCTTGCAGTAGTCTAACGTGATCAAAATCCATGTCTACCTACATGGTAATACTATTGCTCATCATCATGATGATCGCTGTCTAGCATAATGATCACAGCAACAGAAGTCAGGTGTCCTGTTACGTGTCCGGGACAGGTACAGGACACCTAACGTGGATGCTCAAAACTACATCAGGACATCCGGGGAGAAATTGACATCCGGGGAGAAAGTGTCCTGCCAGGATCCTGTTAGGGTTTTGTTAGGATATAGAACAGGATACCTTATCCTATTTATTTTAGCTGTGGCTAAGCAATATGTAGCATAACGAACACACAATAAATATATACGAGTACTTTATAAAGCAGATATTATTATGCTAACATTATTACATATCGTGCTTTCATGAAGACATCCGATGAATAATTATGGGGAATTGTCCATCAGCTATTTACATTCTTACATTGCTTCAGTAGCGTCAAGTATAGTCCAGTTCATAAACTCGGATACTGCATGATTGAAATAAGTAGGTATAATGCTACGTGTGGAGCTGCAAGTAACCTGTGTGGATAATTATAATTGTCTTAGTATTTAGTCTCTCGTTACAGATCTCCTACTTTTACACGTGTTAGAAATTAAATGTCAAGGTCAGTTTTTAAAATGTATCAGGCTTTCCGGTGTAAAGTGTTCCTATTAAAGTACAATTCCTTAGCTTGTTATTAACCGAAACTATTCATGACATACAAAAAAAATGTTCCAGAGTTCAAAGGGAATGTCAAAATCCATTCATTATCAGAGCATTGATCTCTTTGTCAAATTAAATACGAGATGAAACGTGCACAGAAATAATTAGAGACGAATAATATATATTTCTTTCTCATAGTCAATTTCAGATCAAATATGGCAAATAAGTACGTAATTAAGAACGTTGATGGTACTTGAATGGAAACATGTGACATATCATATAAAATGGTATACAATGTACAGTTCCTCTAGCTTTCCGCTCTGACCATACCCATATAAAAGTATCTTATGATCAGCAGGGAAGGCTAGAGGATTCTTGAGTTAATGCCTGCCAAGAGTGCATGGAACAAGTTATTACATAATGTTTACTTACTTCCGGGTATCTTTCCTCGTGCATCTAATTTGATAGACACTTCAGAGAGTGATTAAACCTTGCTGATTCAAACAAGCTGCAAATAGATAGGGTAGAAATACAGATGGATATATTTTCTAAAATAGAATCATAACATCACATCTCTAAGATCATTAAAGTTAATGTTCGTATCCAAGCCAACGATATATGAAAAATGAATGTGAAGATTACATCCGGAGTATTGTCTGGTCGATATTTAGTTGTTCTTCCGCGCATTTTGAAAATTATTACAAGCCCTTTTAACAGACTTGCAAAAGGCACCGTTCTCAATATACCAAGAGCTGCTGATTTCTAACAGAATGAGTCATAAGCCTCCTAGACCATATAATATATTGCCGCCTTGTACATATGCATATTTCATGTTTGACTGGCACTTATATACCGGGGCATCAAGGTGGCTTCCCTACGACAAATCGTCAATGAATAATCATTGGATATAACTGGATAATAATTTCCTGCGATTACTCACTGGGATGAAAATGACAAAACTGTTGAGAGGTAATTGACAGAATGTTGCCCGCTTTACACTAAATTGTTCCGCGGACAATCTATAGAACGCATAGCGTCAGTATAGTCCGCGGGTTTGGTCATCAAACATACAACCACTGATGGCGGGGTTGTGGCTGTATAACAACAACATAGTAAAATCCATATTTAGAGGCTATTTCTAAGGTGTTAAATTCTATTACGGTTTGCTTTGCTACGTTGTCTCTGCTGGCAGATAATAACTGGACAGTATTGGAGTTCGCTGTGTCTGGATGGTACCAAGGGACACTGGAGAAGCTAGATGAGGGAAGTCATCATTAGAAGATGGAGGCTGGATAAATGAAGTTACCATTGGAGATTTCGCATGGGAACCTTTAATAGAAGCTTACTTGAATAGTCTTATAATTTCCTTTCAGGTCTCTAAAAATTTTTTAGTAAGATATAGAGCTGCATTGTGTTTAACGCTGCTGAGAAGTCAGTGAAAATAATTCGGGCATGGGATATGTTGCATGGTAAACAGAAGAATGTATGCACCAGATCCAGAACTAAAACATGCGGAAACACTATATCATCACTGCCGTGGGTAGATCAGTTAACATTGTTTCCTTCTCAACTTCCTGGGGTATTACCCATATAATAGATGATGGTCACTGTAAAGATCATGGATAACGTTAGTGTGATACAATACATAGTTACTGGCGAAAATATGTGCAGATATAGCAATTAAAATTAACAAGAACATTTTTAAGAGAATACGACGTGGTACAGTTGACACTATATTATATAGAACGTATCATTACATTAGTTGGGCAAGTTTATACTATATTCGGGTAGTCAAGGTCAAAATGTCATATTAAATTTCACTATTTTTTTTTCTTCTGTCACTGACCCGCATCCAAGTAATGTGTCGATTTTATATTCGCATTAAACCATTAAGCTGTGCAAATGAAAACGCGTAATGCGTTTCATCGTATCTCAATGACATTATTATTCTCTATGAAAATATATCCTTTTTTTTAATAAAACCACCTAGCAGATCAATGACAGTTATTAGGCTCTTTAGAAGTCAACTAAAACAGGACGACATGCAATCCATCAAAAGAAAACTTGCATCCGTCTTCTAAAATACAAAACGAAATCATTAGCAAATGATATCTGTAACAGGAGATGCGTTTGATAAAGTTCAGGAGTAATTACATCGTTGAAAATCTCCACACGAGCAAGTCCTTGCGCAAACATTCAGTTTCTTTGTTATCTGGGTCCTGTTCCACGAAACGATCGTAGCGCTACGAGAGTCGTAACTCCTATTAACACGGAATTAAGACTGTCGTAGCGCTGCGATTGTTCCGTGGAATGGGTGCCTGGGTGCAGTATTCTAGAAACTTCGTAACTTAAGAACTTCTCAGTCAGAAAATGTATAATAGTCATAAGCAGAAAACCAGTTAGGCAAATTCTTTTTACTTATGAACTTCTTAGGACTTAAGAAGTTTTGAGAATACGGGACCTGTTTCACAGAACTATCCACTAGCGCTGATCATGAGCGAGTCGTATCTGCTACTGTTGTATGTGTAAATGGAATTACGAGATCGTACCTCTGCGAGTGTGGAATCAATGTGGAACCAATGTGGAACCAATGTGGAACCAATGTGGAACCAATGTGGAACCAATGTGGAACCAATGTCCGTATGTTAAATACTACGTCCTTATTACGTTGTCGTCAGTTGACTCGCAGGATAAGAAAACAATAATGGCGACTGGCTGCATGGACGCTTATCTCTCCGAAAACACCTGTCCCAGCAATGTACCCGTAATAGAAACCCATACCTGAACTACGCCAGCATTAACTATGAACAAAAACGAATAAATAACAGAGATACAGTAGTTGAAATAACTAGCCGTAATATATAGTAAATATAACACTATTCAGCAACGAATAACAATTAATGACCAATCTATTCCTCGCACACGCAATACCATACATCTGTATTATAGATATCTAAGAACAATTCCAATTTGAAAGTACTGAACTTCGAACATTATGAATGTGTGTATTGAATTTGCTGTATGCTGGCAATGCAGACTTCTAGTAGCCCTAATTAATCTCTACCAAGCAGCATACATGTATGACCTGATTTCACGATTCTGCGAAATTTGAATCTTACAGACACTATTCAAGCTATTATGCATTTAACCCATGCTTCGTTATTATATGTATTTTCCTATAGAATTTGTATGCGATATTTTCTACAGTATTTTACTGTAGAATATGTATAGTATGCGTTAGTTTCTACTGTACATGAGTTTCACTCATTCACAGACAAATAATGGAACAAACAACAAACGTCAAATTAATTCCATTTATATTAAGACGCATATATACACTCCAGTGTCTCAAATAACATCTTAAGACCCATCTTTTCAAGAAATACTATGATTAGTACTATCACTGTAGTGCTAGCATGAACTTGAGACTGATTTTAATGTCAGCGCTATGAGCATACCTAGTGTGGAGTTTGGCGCTATATAAATGAAAATATTATTATTATTATTATTATTATTATTATTATTATTATTATTATTATTATTATAGTATTAACTTCAACGTATTCCAAAAATTCCTTTAATTAGAATGCTAACAACCTGTATTAGCTAACGGTAAGGCCGCATTGTGAGCTACAATAATTACCAATGGACATTTATAATGGCTTGAAGTTACTTTGAAGTAGAGATGGTTTTACCGCTGTTTTCCTTACTCGTTGACCACAAAGGACGCTCGACTCTTAATTAAGGAAACCAGGGATATGCTTGCGCGGAGCCTCGGGGCATCAACTGTCTGTGGAGGATACGCTTGAACCAAAATCAGTAAAGGCTTCGAAATTAACGTTCTAGTATGACGCGTCGTGTGATGCAGTGGAGGGTTTACCATCGAGAGTTATGTCCCCTGCTTGATAATAAGGTCAAAGTTCATGACATAATGGCGGAACTTATTGAAAATCGATCTGCGTGTTTGCTTTTAAAACAAATATATTCATTGAAAGATCATTAGAGTTAGTGACAATTAACACGGTGACTGTAAATGTGTTATCGGTATGAGAGACTAATTAACGGGTTATAATCACGTCTAATGTGTTACGTTTCTTGTCAGTGTGGAAGTTTATACTGTGAGATAAAGATAATAATATGGGAATTTACACTACGCATTGAAAAGCTATGCATGTGTGTAGAATACTTGATAGCACAGGAGATACATTTGAAAAGCTGTTTGCTGCTGGTAGAACATGCAGATTCTACACGACCGTAATCAGAACCAGTGTCATGGAAGTATCTCTGCACGTCATATACCGTCACCATGGATACCAACTTAACACGTCCAATCGGCGCCTTTTAATAATTATTCTGCCTTCGTGTTATTTGGTTATCAGTAGGGAATATGCCTCTACGTTACGACACGTATGTAAATAGATAGTACTATATATATATATATATATATCTTCTTTTTTTTTCACATGATAAAGGGATAGCTATTCAAATATATTTCATGAATCATTCATGCAGAAATGTCTCGTTTATATCCCGTACACAAGCACGTGAGCAGTTGTTTACATGATAATGACTCTCCAATGAGCCATTGCCTGCGAGTAAACGCCAAATGGTATATCCGAAGATATCATTGCATACTTCTAATGTCACATGGATTCTGTATCTTTATGAAAATGACTGGATAACGAGGATACTGTAATTGGATATAGTTGTCAATTATAGAGAATACCCGTTGTTTCCTTGCATCGAATGATAGTACTTAAGCGTTGATTGTGACAGAAACTGGGTTCATAGAACAACGGGGCCAAGTGGTCTAACTTGAGAAAATGTTCCATGAATATGATCATGGTAGCTTTTCACGAATGCTTTACGATTAGTATATTTATTAGCTGAATATGATATATGTTGTAGAACGACAACAAGGAACGTAAAAGTGCAAATAAAAGACAGAACGTGCATAGGATGTCATGTAGCATGGCAAAGGAATTAATTAATTAATTAATGAAAGAAGTTAATATAAATTGACATGACTTTAGAAACCATATATTTTAAAGACGCAAGGAAGTGCACTAGCTTTTAAGTTATCTAGTTGGTTCTAATTCAGTAGGTGAAAGATTCCCGCAGCGACGTTAAACTCCATATTCACTCACTCACTCACCGGTATCTGTAGGACACTACAACATTTGTCCTGCAAAGATTCCAGATATCAGTAGGACAGTACAGAGTTTGTCCTGCAAGAATTATCGATATCAATATGACGGTCTCCAATATGACAGTGCAAAACCTGTCCTGCAAGAATTATCGGTATCAATATGACGGTCTCCAATATGACAGTGCAAAAGCTGTCTTGCAAGAATCCCAGGTATGCGATAATAGAAGAACCTGATCGGACACATAGAAGAACCTGATCGGACACACTATTTAAAAAACATGGCCAGGAAAGTATATCAGCCGTACTTCAATGACATAACAGTAATGACTCCTTTGTATTTGAATCCAACTATTATTACCATAAATTATGTAACGTTTCCGCATCGGAAACTAAATACATTGCGGTTTCTCAAGTATTCCAGATCTTTGTTTTTTTCTCAGGTGTTTGCTCGTTTCAAATATGACTTGTCTTACTTTGTTTTTCTTTTTTGTTTCATATGCTATTTTTGTGTGTGCTGGTACTAAATAGTCATGAAGTATCAATACAGAGAGTTTCAGGTATGATCAGAATGTATTTACATGTAAATGAAACCTCTGGTATTAATGTATGTGATCAACAAAGCATCAGTATCTGTAAAGTAAGAATGTTGAATGTTGAATGCGATGCACTGCAGAGGGTTTTAGTAGTATCTAATTGTCTTTGTATTCAGTTTCATGTTTCATGTTGGCATATGCATGTCTCGATCAATACAATAGCTGAACAATAAAATGATAAATCTGATGTCAAGCTGCGGTCGCGTTTTATGTCATGTCATGATTATCCTCACATTATTTCTGAGTTCGCATCATATTTTTATTTATATGGTATTGTGGTCAGATAACTAAATAGCTTAACATACCGAAATAAAAATCGAAGAAATCGTCCGTGGTCTGCATACATTTAATGGGTTCTTTCGAGAACCAGTTTCATCTATTCCACTGATACCTCCAATTTGAGCACTCATCAAAAGTAAATTTTCTTTTCAGACTCTTCACCGTAAGTCAATATGTGTAAATGAGGCTCTCGGTAATTGTCAATAAAGTTTTCCTAGTGTACAAACCCTGTCAAACGTTGGCTGTCTTGAGGAAGTAAAACAGCACCTCACAATGCCTCCCTGGCCCTCAGTAATCACATCCAAGGACCCTTAACTCAACCTCCTCTATTTTCCTTCGGGAACCAACGATAAACCTTTGTGCTAATGGACCTTGTCCATAAAAGGCGATGTTTAGGTGTTGGCTGCCGTGTGAACAACGGGGTTTATAGGTTTTACGAGGCAACACATTTTCTGCAAGTGAAGTGCAGAGGGGAAGAGAATGAGCTGGTATTATTGCGCTATCAAGACTCTTGATATACGGCAACATGCGTCAGATGAAGACTGCTGGAGAAGGAAGAAGCTCTGGGAATTGGAGGAGGAGGAGGAGGAGGTGGTGGTGGTGGTGTGAGTAAGACAAGGAAGAAACGGAGAAACTAGGCATAAGAGGAAGTTAACGTAGCATACTGATGTGGAAATTGCATGTTCTTTATAGCTAAATAGAGTATTAATGTATATCGATGCATACGAACTTGCAAGAAATATCATGGCCTATTATACGGGGATTCTAAAATTATTGAAAATCGATTTTATATCCAATTATTTATTTTTTAAGAACTTTCGTTTGTAGACAAATCTGATGGAGCCATAGACATGATTGTCTCCTGATGAAAATACTTATAGACACCACATAACTTCAAGTGTACGATGTGGTATGTTACTTTTGTCCATCAGAATGATATCACTACCAGTGATATACCTAGATAGTATGCAGAAAGTTATAGCCTTATCAGAATGTATTGTTTATTATTTTCTTAGAATTATTTTAAATATCATAGTCTAGCCTTAGATGTCTCTGAAGTGCTATATCTCATTGGTAAATTCCCAATGGCACCGACTTATGTCTGTATACACAAAGCTGAATTGCACCCTGGTGCCGTGTATATCTTAGCCAGTGTATGCAATAAAGAATATAGAGTTAGACATCCTCGAAACACAGAGGAATGTGCTTACTTGACAACCATCATATACGTTTCACTCCAAACAAACAGAGAGCCACCTAAAAATACAATGTATGAAATATTCAGCCAAATGAGTATACTCGAGCAATTCAATTTGTATAATATACCACTCTCTTCATGACGTTGAAAGTCTCTTAAGTATAATTTAACAGTTCTCGTAGTTGTATAGAGCTATCACTCCTTTTCTTTCCGATCCACGAAATAACTATGTTGACTTAGATCCACTGACCCCAATTTGTAGAAAGAGTTATCTTTGATTATTCTAACATTCAAATCACATACATCACATGGTAAATACCAAGTATTCATAAATGGCACACATCCTGATAATCTTTTTTCTATCCAGAGAAAATTATAAATCTATTATTAAAAAAGGTGTTGAGTAGATTAACAAGAATCTCATATAGTGTAATGGTAGTAAATGCATATACCCTCGCATCTCAAGGAAATGTCAATTTCACTAATTTCCCCACCATTCGAGATTCCTGTTTAACACCAACGTCTTTCGATTTCCGTTAAACTATTCGCTTCTTAGGGTGCAATTGTGCATACTCATTAGTGCGCTCTCAACAGGCTTAAGCTCACTCATATCTTTGAAAGCCACCAAGCTTAGCGAGTCTATTTGTAAATGACCAGAATATTGCGGGCAATAGTCCACGTAATCTGCCCTGATGCAGATATCACCCTTGTGCATTTCATACAGGGATTGAGCCAAAGGGGGTGAGAAAAAGACTACAAACCCAATAAATCAACATATCTCCTCAGAGATCCGTTCTCTCTTGCCTGGAAAGGAAATGGAATTGAAGATATCTGTGTTACCAAGGGAATCTACTACAAAAGAAGGAATTTTGATTTCTTCAGGCACTTAATGTCTCTGACGCTAGAAAGGATCTAGCATGGCCCAGCTATTTTCCCGATAAATAGCCCCCATCTACATATATCGCTCCATTGCAATTGCATGTTATCTGTCAAAATAGACCTTAGACATACTGTGGTTATGGTTCGAACAGAAGCAGATCATTTGCGAGTTGTCAAAACATTGTTTGAGGACGTTCATGGTCATTTTTGTTTTTGGTTCTGCCACGATCAATCAGATGGTAGTCAGTTAGACTTCAATGGCTTTGTGTATGTATCCACTGTCAATGACTGCAAGAATGTAGATTTGTCTTCTTTCAATATTCTTCTTAAACGTGTTTATTTATCCTTGCTGATTGTCAATCTGTGGGATAAATTATATACAAACAACTAGAGTTTTTTATTCACTTTGATAGTACGCATTGTATTTCTATTCTGGACCTGTCAAAGACCAGTTCATGATATTTCAGTGTAATTCATTCCTTATTTGTTCCACACTAAATAAGGAACATTTTCACATGTAATAATGAGCACCTTTACTTATTGTAAGGCCAAGGGGCATCATGATACGCAATACACAATATTTCCTCATGTAATGAAGAACAATTGTACGTGGGGAATTGTTCTATAATGTAATATGACCCTAGGCCTTTCAAGGAAAATAAGCTGATCATGAACAATAAAATAAGGGGGATATATTCCACTAAGCTTTAATATTACTCATAATTCAAATAAAAAATAGCTATCGCTAATAAGTATATGTCCTATGCTATCGAAACTGTAAACTATATTCGCTCAGACCCACAAACCTGGAAAACAAACTTAAATATGTTTTCGTTTTGACAAATATACCAGAGGAGTGTCTAAAGCAGTTTTTTATACCTAATTCGTCTTGATTCATCATTAAGCCTCAATATGGTTTCATCATATTAATGAGGATAGTCTTACGCTAACAGTGGAATGTCTATGGAGCAGCCTGTGTATCGATCACAATGATCATGAAGAGGGGGGATTAATAGCCAATAAATGGAATGGCATCTGTCCACTGGCACGTTACTGCACCAAGTCCCCGTGCTCTGCATGCACACTTCTTGTCCAGACACGTGGTTTTCTCAAAAGCAGGCAATATTCTCTAGGGTAACGATCGTCACGAATTAGGCCAAGAGTAGAGAAACTATAAGTAATTGCTCCATGATCGACTTACTCCTTGTTAATGCAGTTTATGAAGGAACTATCCCATGCCATCTAAATGTAAACTCTTAAACATATTATTTAAATGTTTTATGAACTTTGAATCGTATATTCTGCCATATTCCACTCAATCAGACAACCATTCAAGCATTGTCTAATTAAACCTGTCTGCCATAGTATTTATTTATTTATTCTCCCTAAAAATGTAAACTCACAAAAACAAAAAACAAAATTTAAAAATGAATCTTAAGTCATAATATAAGAGAACGAATCTGGAAAGCGAATCTAAACCCCAATTAAAAAATATATAAATACATTAAATAAATAAAGAAGCCATTTCATTTTGCTATATTGAAACTGTTGGTAATTACGAGAAATGATACATAGCCTGCTCGCTCGTTCTCATAGTCGCACGCAGTGGTAGCTTCTCAAACTCTCAAGCACCATCGAGCATGGAGCAGCGGTCAACAGCAAACACTGACGTCCAGACGGTCTGTGATGATAAACACTGACCGCTGCCCAGTTTGGGGAGTAGCAACAAACATGGGGAATATATCGAGTGTGCGCATGCACATTTGCTGGACGGAATCCTCCCTTCTACATTGTGTCTCACATTTGGATAATATTGATCCCAAGTTCATTTCGAGGCGCCGATTGTAAAGCAGTCGATCACATGGAGTTAATTATAACGGACTCGATTTCAGTTCTCAAAAGATATTTGTACAGAGATTCTGAAAAATTGACCACTGCTCGTACAGCTTTGACCCTTTAATGTCAAAGCCATACCATTGGTGTTTATCGTAGAGATTGTCATACAGTGCATAGGGGCCTACTGATAACAAATACTAATATCAGATTGATTGGAGTATGAAGAGCATGAAATCGTACTCAACGTTTAGTAAACTCTGGTCCAGGGCCCGTATTCTCGAAATTAATTTTGGAAGATGTTGTATTCTCAGTAAGACGTTCTTGGCTAAGAAGTTTCGAGAATACAGGCCCTGATGATAAAAGAAACAGTACTATCCAGCAATGTATAATATAAGCGTCATCAGTGTCACGCCAATGCCAAATTCAATGTATGGAACACGCATCGCTGACAATACAGGCAATAGCCCCTGAGAACAGACAGTTGGCAATTTAACCACAGACCTTTATCTCCTCTTAATAACGACCGCACAGGTATGGTGTTGGTAGATTACTGTTCCTTTCAAAACGCCATATGGTCATTCCACGCCGTTGTTCCGGTCAAGTTTTCACTGCCTCGGGATGGCTCCAATCCCAGACTCCGCCGTTACGCACCTGCTAACAATACGATACGCACGTGCCAGAGAGCCCGCTTCCAACCATCTGTCTTGTATGAAAACACACCGTGGCGAATTTCCATGTCATTCTGGAATCTTGGTTTCTCCAGTTTGACATGTATCGTTAGATTTGCCGGATTCCGATAGTGTATACATTACATCTCTTGAGAATAATATGTCTGTATTACGGCAGTCAATCTCTATTTCTCATATGAAAGCATAGACATGTACACTACTATTGAATGAAATTATGGTTAAGGATGTTTTTATTCCAAAGAAAATGAATGAAGATTGGTAATAAAGCTGTACATCTTGGTGTGTGTTTTTTTATACCGCTCTTCGACAAAGTATACATATAATAATTACAAACTTTGCATTATACAGAATGCATAGAAAGTAAAGAATTATGTAAATATACTTTTAAGTTGGTAAAGTGGACGTGTACTTTAAAGGATTGTATTTTCGTGTGCTATACTAGTATACGTCTGTGGTTATTTTGGGTATGTCTGTAAAATATTAGTGTGAAACAGAAGGAATAAGGATTGAACTGAATCACGACAGTATTCTGACATTTTAAAGTGCCCGTTTATAGCCTGCAAATCCTCTTTGACACAGTCCTTTAGGGAAAATGTACGTACAACTACATATTTCTAGTCTAATACAGTAAGACATGAACTTTATGAATTCTAACGCCTCTAGCATACTTTTAATATTTAATATTTGTCAAAAAATCGCAAACAATGTTCACATGGTATGCTACTGTTGTACGACGAGAACCTTCGATTGGGCTATATGTGACATGATGACACCAACACGTGACAGTATGGCACAGTTCTTTACCATAATCCAGACGGTAAAAAAGGCGTTGTCTATAATGCTATTTTCTATTTTGATATTACCTCGTAGACCTGGTGGCACAACATAAAACACCTGCTGTGATCTTTCACGCGGCAAGTCAAGTACTTATCACGTATCCATGAAACCCTTCAGAAAACTCCACTAAACATTCAACTGCGCATGTCAGTGTACAGTAGCAATGGGCCAAAGGAATACTACCAGTCGCATCATCAGTGCACATGTACACGTAGTTCATTGCGTACTAGTGTTTTCGCATTTAAAATGGCGCTCTATTATGGTATTTATTATTGTTATTATTATTAATATTTTATTTTTATTATTATTAATGTTGTTGTTTTTGTTGTTCTTAGTGTTGTTGTTATTTGTGTTTGTTATTGTTATTATTATTATTATTATTATTATTATTATTAATTATTATTATTATTATTATTATTATTATTATTATTATTACATATTATGTATTGTACCATACATTTCCTCGAATTTGATTGGTCGAGATGTCTTGAAAAGTGTGGGTTAATCGCATTAACCCACATTTTCTTCATTAATCCATAGAAGAACAATCGGAATAATCACTGCGTAAGAAAATATAATTGCCGGAACTATCA